>VXBO01003108.1:18586-90283 GCA_013400135.1 Rhinoptilus africanus | reverse complement strand
AAGTAAAGAGACTCCCTTTTTGAGCATTTTGCCCCATTAGTAGCTCAAGTACCTATGCCCATTTAATATGGTATTGCTCAGATACTGTAATGCAGTTGGAAAGCTCTTAAAGAATAATTTCTATGTAAAGGTTACAGCTGGAATTGGATATGACATTCTTAAGTATATTTTTTTTAAAAAAACGGCATCATTACTTTCCTCTCCCCACTCTCCCTGAACACGCATGCGTGCATGTTCTTTTCCTCATCTTCATTTCTATTGCACGTAATTCTTTCCGGGTAAATCCTGTCTCTTGTGAACTTTTTTTTGATATATAGGCTCTTTGTTTTAAGACAGCTGTAGTGTCAGGCCCACCCACACTGTGCTGTCCCCATTGCTTTGAAGCCAATATTTCAAACATAAAATAGCCGTCAAGCCGTTGCTTTGGTTCCGCTTGCTGGGGATGGCATGAAAACAAAAGTTTTTATGTTCTGAGCTTTCATCTAAGTGAGCCAAATGAGTTAGAAGATTCAAGGATTTCAACCTCAGGGGCCTGTCACTTTTGACTCAGAAGTTAGATAAAGAGAGGAAAGTGCAAACTGTGTGTACACATACCATAGCTCTGTAGCTTTACTAAATTCACATCGGCTTTTGAGTGGGTTTTGTGCTTGTTTTGTAGATGGAAAACAAAAATGTTCATTTTTTGCCTGATTTGTTTTGTAGATGAGAAAAAAAAAAAAAGTTAATTTTTCTCCTGAGGGGACAGTGGTTCGTCCGCAGACAGTGCGAACTGGTGTGAGGTCGGTTTGTGCTGCTGGACCAGCGCTGTGCTGCCCTGCCGGAGTGGTGTGGATCGGGAGAAAAATGAAATCTTTCCCATGCGAGATCACTCGCACAAATACAGTCACAATCCTTTGCTTTGCCTTTCAGAAAGGATTTCTGAGAGAAGACAAAAATGTGACCAGGAGAGACACAAACATGTTTGTCTAGTGGAAAAAAAAATTGGTGGTAGGTGCAGTGATGCTCTGCAGGCTGGGAAACAATTTCCATCTACCTGCAGAAGAGTTCATTTACTTAGGATCTTTATAGGACAGCATCTCAAAAGGGAAAGGAAATATTCCTTGCAGTATACTGATTTACTGTCGTTCAGCGCTTAAGGAAGTAACTGCCAGGGAAAATTGAAGCCATATATGAGGCAGCTAGCGTTCCCGACTGATTTAACCTGCCTCCAACAGCACATGTAGCATGGATAAGAGTGCTCCGGCTTTCAGGAATGTTGGTTTCTTTAGGCAAATTCTGATGTAATGACAGAAAAATGGTGCTTGATTTTAATTGCATAGTAAAGTCTCATTTGTTTTGATAGTCTGTAGAAATAGCACGTTTACCACGTTCAGGCTCATCTACAAATCCAGGGCTCAGGGAGTAATTGAATCTGAAGTTCAGGTCCTGGGTCGCTTCTCACAGGAACTTTGACTTTTTAAATTTTTTTATTCCTTTCATTACTGCTTTCTAGCTTCAGAGATTTTGAAGCGAGACGATTTTCTGATCCACGTATAACTAGCCAACTTGTTTATGGAGAATATTTTACTTACAATCTGTAAACTGTATCTGTCTGTTGTCACATCCGTTCATGCTGGGAAGAGGGCCAGCATGCCAAAGAAAAAGCAGTTGCAGTGGGTATTGCTTTACATCTTTCAGGGCATGTAATTTTTCAGTGAAATGCCTCTTTTGGTATTCAAGTATTTGATAAATTACCAGACATATTACTGGTAGAGGAAAACAACAGCATATTTTGATCAAAAGTGTGACTAAAATGAAGACACCAGAAAGATATGACTGGCACAATATACTTTGGGTGTTTGCATGTGTGCGTATGTTAAGCATTCCCCCCAGAATTCTTGTAAATTCATCTTATATGATTGCTTAGTATTGACCATGGGCTTGATATAACACAGAGCACCCATCCAGGTAGTTCCTGACTATCTATAGCATTTGATGTCTTCTGTAAGGTGTGTTACGCCCTTGAAAGAAATGGAAAGTATGGATGTATTTAAAGATCTATCTTTGGCAGGGTAAGCACTGTAACTGATCCAGTCCTACAGCAGCTAAAAGATCGATATAAAAACGCACTCCTGGGCTATGGGAAGTGACCTTGTACAAATGTCATCCATAATTATGCCTCTTGTCCTTCACTGATCTCTAGGTTTGATCTGCTCTCATTGGAGTGGGGTTTAGTTCTGGTTTTGCTTTGTTGCCGGTCTTGTCATGAACAAGCTTTGCTAAGGGTTGAAGAAGCACCCCAGAAACTGAAAGTATGAGTGATTAGTAGCTAATAAATTTGGTAGTAAACAGGTTTTTGGATAGCACCTCAGAAGCTAGTCCCTTTCCCTCTCAATTCCTGTCTGGGCCAATAGCAAGTCAGATGTGATTCTCACTGGAATCATAGAGTGCTTTGGGTTGGAAGGGACCTTAAAGGTCATCTAGTTCCAACTCCCTGCCGTGGGCAGGGACACCTCCCACTAGACCAGGCTGCTCAAAGCCCCATCCAGCCTGGCCTTGGACACTCCCAGGGATGGGGCATCCACAACCTCCCTGGGCAACCTGTTCCAGTGCCTCACCACCCTCACATGAAAGAATTTCTTCCTAATACCTAAATCTGTCCTCTTTCAGTTTAAAACCATTAGCTCTGGTTCTATCGCTCCATTCCCTGATAAAGAGTCCCTCCCCATCTTTCCTGTAGGTCCCCTTTAGGTACTGTGTGTTTTGAAATCAAGAAAATACATATGAAATTCAGTGTTTCAGTAGAGTTATGCTTTTTCACTTGGTTTTAGTGTGGTCCTTACTGCAAGCCACGCCAGCAGAAAGGATGAAGAAGTGCTGCAGGGTTCACTTCTGGGCTTCTCTCCTTGCTGTGCTCCATCAGCACGGGCCGTCGTTGTGCTGTGTCGGCAGGAGAAAAAGTGGATCTCAGGAGCCAGCACAAGTTTTTGCATCGTACATTTTTGTGATACTTCTCCATTCCATCGAGGCTGTTGTTGGCACCTTGAAGCTCAGGTTGCATCCCGGCAGCCAGGTCTTTTGCGCTGGCCCGTTCCCAGACAAATGTGTCCCAAGAATACCTGTGCTTCCACTACTGGGTGGTTGCTGGGTGGCTTGAAACAGTACGGTGTGGGAAAACAAGTCTGGAAAACAGGGGTGTCACGGCCAGACAGTGATGGGCAGTGCTTGGAAGAGGGGTCCTGTCAGTCGAGAGCAAATTGGGTAATCACAGAATCACAGACTGGTAGGGGTTTGAAGGGACCTTTGGAGATCATCTAGTCCAGCCTGCCTGCCAAAGCGGGTTCAATCACTAGCGAGGGCACTACATGGAAAACCAGGGGTGAGGAACAGCTGCCCAAGCCACATGGGAAGAACGATTGTCCCTTCGTCACCAGCAGGCCTCTCCCCAGCGAGGGCAGCCTGTTTGCATGGCAGAGCTGATACTTTGAGGCAGGACTGAGCCCCTGGCAGTTTAGTGGAGCCGTGTGGAGCCCGAGGGAGCATTGTTCACTTCTCTGCTGCAAGCTGCGACCCAGGATGCTGGGTGGTGCGGGTAGTGCAGAGCTGACATTGAAAGCAGCGCACTGGGTCGGGGCAGAGCTGCCTGCACACAAGCTCCTTTGGTACCCACCTTACTCCAGGAGATGCTTGGCTATCCCCTCCTGCCTTGGGACCTCAAGGCGAGCAGATGCCCTGTGGGCAGCAAGACACACAAGGGGCTTTGCAGGCAGAGGGGCAAAGGTGGGAAGAGGGCAAGCACCTTGCACAAGATTACAGACTCTGAAAGGTTCACCTCTGTTTGAGTGATGATAATATGCCTGTTTATGGCTAAAGTCCATGCTCTAGCGAATAGGGCTGAAACAAGCAAGTGGCTTTTACAGGCCTCCATCTATCTGAACTGTAGGAGTTTGTTCTGACCGAAGTTAAAAGTGCTTCGCGCTGCAGAGCATGCATTGCTTGTAAGATGGAGACAACCTGCCAGCTCCCTCTCAGTTGTTATTTCTCACTGGATGTTCCTGAAAAAAAAAACGCCGGGAAGCTGTTATGTCACAGGAAAAGGACAGTTTCATCCATATGGTTTATTTAACTTGATAGGCTGTTGTTGCTGTTAATTAAACTATTAAATATTCCAAGAGGGAGGCTAGTTGACCTTCCAAGGCGTGCACGGGGAAATGGAGGAAAAATAACTGTCCTCTACTGACTCATGGTCTCCAAAAGAATAGAGGAGGGGATGTAAATAACGCAGATAAGCTTTATAAAGACAGCAGTGAGAGTAAGCCAAAGTTGCCTCCCATATTTTTCTTTAATTGTGTTATAGGAAATGGTTTTGAATTGTTTTATTTCCTAATAGTCACATCCTTATTAGCCTCATGTTTTTCCTTCCCATACCCCTCCTGTAGGCTGTGTTGTATGTGGGAATTTCTAGCTTGTAAAACCTAAAAACTTGTTATAGAAAAACAGTTTGTAATTTATGGAATTGTCGGACATTGGTAGTCTGTGTTCTTCTCCTCTCGTCTACGTGCAGATTCTGAAGTATCCCATGTTTTATTGTTGATGTGGATAAGATTTGAGAGGATTATGTAGACTTTTTAACTGGCTTTTTATGATTTTATTGGGCTTCATAAATTAAATGCCCTCTTTATTTTAGGAAGGACATTTGAAAAGGCCAGAATGAAGGGACTTGAGGGGAAAACTCCATTGTTCCCTTCAGATGCAAATTCTTTTCTCCCTCTTTCTCCTCTGACTCTGTGGGGTGAGAGGCATAGCACAGCTTGCCTGAAGTTTGAGCCCCATTTTGCAGGGATCCCTGTGATGTTACCTTTGTAATTAAATGTGCAAATTCCTTTTTTTGCTTGTTTTCATTCTCAGAAACTGATGAAATCGTAGCATAGTGTTCTCACTTGAACCCTGTTTTTATTTTGGAGAAAAAAACGTTGCTCTTTTTTTTCTTCTTTCTCCATAACTGTATACATTTTCAGTCAAAGCCATCAACTGTGTGCTTTCATAGATTATTCCGATTCATTTTGTTTCTCTGTTTTATTGGTTTGATTCCTAAATGTTATCAGTGAGTTAGAGCTGAGCTCTTTTAATTCAAATGGCATAATGCCCAATCCTCTGAGATTAGCTGGCAAGCGATTCTGGGCATGATGCCACCTGGCATTTCTCAGTAAGGGGCTGCTAATAAAACACCGGAAAAAAATAAGATTGTTCCAGACATGCAAACCCCTGAAGTTGCAGGGAGCGAGGAGTGACAGAGATTTCACAAACACACCCAATATTCTGTTGCACAGCTCGGAAACTGCTCAGGAAATACCATCCTAATACCTCTGCAGAAAAACGATACTGAAGTAAAGGTATTTTGAGTACAAACTGATTCTTCTTTCTTAAATATGTGGCTGAAATGCACGCTTCTCATTTTTTTGGCACTTTGGCTCCAGGTTGGTCTCTCTGGGAGTTTAGGCTCCATTAGCTCTCAGCCTTTTAGGACCTGGAGTTTGTTCCCTTCTGATTTGCCTCACCATGGTGCAGCCCCACAGCTTCCCACAGGACCATCTTAGGGCTAAAGACTGTATCCTTCCTGGGTCCCCAGCTAGGGTCCCCTGCCCACTAGGCAGACCTCATTGGGATCTTCTTTTGAATCTAAAGAAAGTTTGTTGGCTGTGAGAGATTTAGAATGCATTAATTCTAACTTAGTGACTGACGTTTTCTGATTATAAATTTTGTTTCATCAGAAAACCCCCCAAAAAGCTCAATTCCTGGATAAATAGGTCCCAAGACATTTAGGGCTTTATAGGTCTAGACTAACATCTTAAAACTAGCAGGCTCCTCGAGCAGATTATGCATCACAGATTTAATATGCTCATGAATTAAAATGCCACTTAACAAGCAAGTTGCCAAATCCCGCACCAGCTGAAGTTTTCTGTACACACTTGAGAGGTTGTCTTATAAACAGCATATGGCAGTAGGCTGCAGGGCACTGATTTGCACAAAAAGCCTAGCCAAGAGCAATAAAAAAGAAGTATACAGTAAGAAATGGTTCTTCAGCCCAAAGAAAAAGGGTTGTTGGTGTAGTTTTTTTTCTTACGGTATTTTTGTCCCTGCAACTGTCTGCTTTCTGTATGGAGGATTAGTGCTCGTTGCAGATCAGGAGCGCCACTAAGGTCAACCATGAGCAACTGGTTATTTCTTCATGGTTTTCCTTCTGTAGATGATAGTAATAATATGTCCTACGTTTCTTCTAAGAAACCACATTTTCCTGTTTTCTGAATGCAATAGAATATAATCAGATGTACAAATTCTATTGTTTTCTCTCTGGAGCTGCCTTCTGTATTCATTCCCTTGTCATCATCCTTGTTTTCCAGTGGCTCTGTACAGACTTTAGAAATAATGACAGGGTGGGAGGTGGAGGGAGGCAAAGGGGTCAGATCCATACTAACCCTCAGAAGGTAAAGACTGGCAAAGGCAGTGGCAAAGATACAGTTGGCTAAAGAGAAGCAGAGATTTTTCTCTCTCTGTTTACTGCTGTGGCTTCTCCCTGGGCCTCGTTCTCCCAGAACACTTCTGTCCTTGTGAGAGTTCCTTAAATCCCCGTGTATAATTTACTCTGTGTGTTTCTCAGCCACCAAGCAACATCAACACAGCATAAACTTAAAACTGCACAGAACTAAATCTTTTCTTCCAACAAAAGAGAAGTGAATCCAGCATTCCTTTCAGGTTCAATCTGACATCAAACATGTTTGAATAGGATTCCTGAAGTGGGAAAGGATAGGGAATTATTTATTTACTCTGAGGTCTGCACTAGCCAACCTGTGCTGAAAGTGTGATGGTGTAGTTCATAATGTTGTTTTACACAGTTCTTCAAGGGGAAAATAAAAGGAACATATGAGACAGCCAAACCACGCAACAGACAGTTGTGGGTTTGTCAGGAACAGTGAATGGATCTTGAATTCTCTTAGCTCATATGACACTTTTTGAACCACCCTTTTTTTTATGTCTGGAAAGCGTATTAGGAACTCTGAAGGGATGCTCTGGTCCTTGTTCTTGCAGATCCTAGCTGTTCGCTTGCTTCTAGTTTCGTGGTTACAGACTTGTGTCAGTATGATTAATGAGCAATGCAAAGTATGCAAAAAAAAAGGAAAAGAAACAATGAAAGGTCTTCCTTCTGGAATAGATTCTGGAATAGACAAGAAGTAAAAAGGCAATACAGCACTCGTGCTCAGTAATCACAAAAAGCAGAACAGTTTTTACTTTCCAGTTGCAGGATCTGATTCCAAACTGCATTGACTTAGTGCACATGACGCACTAAGTGAATTTGTGAATTTATGGATCTTATGTTACTGTGTTTTTCTATGGCTGGGAATTTGCAAGTTTTGCATGAAGTAGCTGAATGTGTGTAGTGTGTGTGCTGTAGTACGTGCAAGCATCAGCTGTGTTGACTGTATCAGAAACTACGTGGAACTGTTTGAAGACTATTCACACAATCACTGAGGTTGGACGGCACCGCTGGAGGTTGTCTTGTCCATCTCCTCTGCTCCAAGCAGGGTTAGCCAGAGCAGGTTGCTCAGGACTGTGGCCAGGTGGGTATTGAATACCCCCATGGGTAAAGACTCCACAACTGGCTGATTCTTTTAATTTATATACAAGATATATCTTTATGTTTGATTTAGCTGAGCTGATAAGAAACAGAAAAATGACATGCTAGCTGAGGAAGAGAAATGGTATCTTCATGCACACCATTGTCATAAATAAATCCATTTACATAAAAGTCATGTTGAATTTGTCATGGTATTTCCTTGTTGAAGTCATAAGAGCTACATAAATCCACGAGCGCTTGGGAAGAGTCAACCTTGAACAACTGTCCTGTGTTCATGGTGCCAATTGTTCCTTGTGTACTTTGCCAAGTCAGCTTTGCAGTTCAAGAGTGGTTGCGTTCATACGTGATTATGATAAGTCGCTCAGGTTGTGTAATGCTGCAGCTGAAATAGGACCTGTAGTTTCAAGACCTTAAGATTTAGCAGGGAACCACATAGTTCCTTAGCTAGGACAGGAGTACCTGTTCTGTGAGACAGGACAGGATTTGGAGGGCCTGATCAGCAGGGATCAATCAGTCAGGGTGAGAACTTCCACATCTTCACGTGCTTGAGGGATGTTGTCTAGTTGCTTAGGGATGTGAACAAGGAAATCTGAGTATTCGTTCAGCTGACAGAGTGAGTCTTTTTTGATATAACCTCTTGAACAAGACCTATTCCTGCTACAGTAAATGGTAATACATTGCTGCCCATAGCTGTAAGATTTTAGCCTTGTGACCTCAAGGGTCACTGTACTTCTCTGGTTCCTCATAAACACGAGACTCCGATTTGGAAGGACCTTACGTTTTTCATAGAGGAACACTTTGCATAGAAGTTGGTTGTAATTACAAATGACAATTTTCAATCCACATGGCAATTAAGCTTTTCTTATCACATGGATCCTCCTAAAAAGAAACCATTGCATTTGTATGTGTATAATATGTATTAAATATATATATAACATATATAATAGATATAAATAATATATATAAACATAAATAATATTATATATCACTGTGTGTATATATAGTATGTGTGATGTGTATAGTTGATATCCTCCTGATTAATTAGATAAATAGAGCTAGGGCTTTTCCAAGTGACTGACTGAATCAATAACAAACAGAGAAGAATTTAGTATAGTTGAATGCTTTTGTGTGGCTTTGGTCAAATTACTTAGAGGTGGAAATAATCAGCGGTTGAATTAAGTGAGAGGCCTGAAACATACTGGAAAACCTCCATCATCTGTCAGATGTTTTACTACTCTGATGAATGAGTTTGGATAAATAAGGCGAACATGTGTTAAACAAGTTCAGGCCAAGTGCCGCACAGTACCGTAAACAGAAATTGCACTTCAGGAATGTTTGAAAATATAAATGAATGGTAGGTGGTATGTGGAGAGCACTGGGAGGATTGCCTTTCCTCTGGGGAGGGTAAAAGGAAAACTCTTCTTAGGTGCTTCAGAAATAGCTTTATATTGTTGTTACTTTTTTTTAGCAAATACAGATGTAGAGGTTTGCTGGTACTAAAAGGAATTGTTTGGGCTGTTCAGCTGTTAAGCTGCAAACATGGTGTTCCGTGCCCATTGCAAATTTGCCTGGAAACTGCCCTGAACTAGCACAGGGCTGAGCCGTATGGAAAGGAACCCAATAGCTTGAGTGACTTTTCATTTAAATTGTATTTTTTACAAAAAATGTTGATGTCATCTCCTTCTGTGGAGATAGTCAAAACCTGCCTGGACACGTTCCTGTCCAGCCTGCCTCGAGGTGACCCTGCTCTGGCAGGGTGGTTGGACTAGATGATTTCCAAAGGTCCCTTCCAACCCCCATCATTCTGTGGTTCTGTGGAGGTGTTGGGGGTGGCAAAAACTAAGTGGGAAATCAGTCTAAGTGAGGCTAGGCATGCTCTGGCGTCTGTCTCGCCTCCTTCTCTGCAGACGATGATAGAGGTGAAGAGTTGGTGCCCCAGTGGGCACTCCCCAGTGCCAGCTCTTTTTGTTCAGCTTCTGTTTCGGAAGGGAAGATCACTTGCCAGAGCAGTGGGTCCCTTTGTATATCAGCTGCTCTCATGTTGCTGTGTAGGACCTGTGTGGTTAATGCATTTAAGCAAACTCACTGATTTGCAACTGCAACTGAAAGAAGCATTCAGCACAGAGGTTTCTGTTTGTTGTATGTGTTAATGGGGGTGAAATGATTGCTTAGATATTTGCCTTTCCTTTTTTTTTTTTTCCTCACTCAAGCCATACTATTGTGGCGCCTACCAGCATCCTACGTCTTGTTCCTGGAAAATCTAGGATATTTTTCACCTCTGAAAACGGAGGAGAAATTCCAAAAGTGACGTTCCCACTTGATGAACACGGTCTTTTATCAGCAATTTCCTGATTTTAATATGTGTGACTTTGGGCACCTCCCTTCAACCTAATTGTGTTACTTGGGAACTGGAGCAGTACCCTGCTTTTACTTATTTTTATAAGGATGTGAAATACCTAAATACTTCCACTGTTAAATCTTTGCAGTCCGATGTACAGGTCCTTAAGAGAGTATGAAGGTGTATCCCCACTGCTGGAGAAGCCTTGACATTCACAACAATCTGGGTAGTAATAAAAAACCAGCAATTGAAGGACAAATAAAAGGAGTACAGGGTAGCAACTGCAGAGCTCTCTTGCCGGGCTGTTGGGTGCAATATGTGAAGCTTGGGACTGTTGGCTCCCTCGTGGTGTTACCTCCTTTCCACACATGTTAAGCTTATCAGGGTGCCTGTGTCACGTTCTTGGGATGCCTACTCATGTCCCTGTTGCTGTAATGCATGGCATGGCAGATGGTGTGCCCGCCACCTGCACCCAACGCGTCTCAGTGTGTCTCAGGAGATGGTGAGGCACATGGTGCAGCAGCAATAGAAATGCTGGGAGGTGAGTTATCCAGCAGATAGCAGGGACCTCCGAACTTCCCCAGGCTACAGTATGAGGACTGGCCACGTGCTTGACCTGGCACGCACGTCAGATGAGATTCATGCATTGGCATGGATTTAGCTTGAGATCTTCGTGGTTCTGTTTCAGTTTATTCCTGGCGTTTTCTTTTCCTTTCAGTTGGTGCATGTTTCATATGTCCCAGCAATTTCAGAATGACGGGAAGCTTTCTGACCCTGAATTACTTTGACATCTGCTAAAAGTATTTGTGCTGCACTCTGTCCTTCTGCACATCTAATATTTCCTCATTCCTTCTCTGTTGCAAATCAGCCTCTGTTAACTTAATTTCTGTTAATTTAACTGTATCCTTCAAGAATCCTAAAGAAGCATCCTTCAAGAACCTTAAACATATCAAGACACATGGAAAAAGACAGATCAAGTTATTTGGACAAAGCTGGTTAACTAGCCTAATTCTTTTGACTGAGATCACATCTGCTGGGAACTATGAGGCTATTACTTAAGGGATTGTTCTTTGCCATGTGCCTCTGTAATACTAAATCAAAACCAAGTCTTCGTCTGTTAAATTGCTCTTCTTCCTCTTTACTTAAAATCAGTAAAGGCTTGGTTGAATTGCTGTGTCTGGGTTTGGGCATTTGAAGATGTGAATTCATTAGAGGATGTACACAAGAACAAGAAGGACTATCAGAGGTTTAGGAAAGATGAGCTACAAGTAAAGTTCTTCAATTTAAGGAAGAGGCTGCTATATGGAGACTTTACAAGAATTTTCAGGCTGGAGAGGTCTGAAAATTAAATTTAAATTTAAAAAAACTGTTTTAGAAATCAATGTTATTATCAGTAAATGTAATGAAATATTGAAATAAATATCCCAGAGATGCTGTGGCATTTCCATTGGAATTCTTTGCTTATTCTGTTTTTGAATTAATTTTTGGGAAAAAAAACCCCTATAGGTGAAGCTCCACTTGAGTTGGATGTCCCTGTAGAAGTTTTCCAGAAGAGATCTTCATGACTCTGCTGAAGCTTCTGGGTGATGCTGAAGTACAAATAAATATAAACCTTTAATATATATTGTGTGTCTGTCTCACAGACACATCTACTGGTTTTTGTATGTGAGGACTTTGTGGTGAATGCTTGGTCTTGGCCACTCCAAATGGTCAAAAAAACCACAACATTGAGTTGGAAGCTGTTGCCCCCAGCAGCGTGGCTGTGAGGCTGGAAAGTCTCATGTGGATAAGCTTGGGTATTTAAAGATGCACACACCATTGCAATTGCTGGCAGTAGCCTGAGGAGAAGCAGCTTTTCACCATCAGATTTTCACCATCAGCTGCTGCTGGTGCTCTTTTGCCTGTTGTCTCACTGTCAGATGAGTGGTCCATACTTGCTGTCTAGATTTTCAAACGACCCCTGATGAGGTTGAATACCTGCAGTTAATTAGGAGGCTGCATCCTCTGAGGTCTGAAGGCTGGTAAATGCACTTTCTGAGGACAGAGCGGGATCACTGGAACAACCTAGTCTTGGAGATAGCCTCTGACATATTTTGGCATGTCTTACGCAACAGTAAAACTTGGTCTGAACTTGAAGCTCAGGAGCTCATTCACGTTCTTGGCAGAAACCTGTGATGTCTTTGTGCTCGGATGTTTTGCCTCTTGCCAAGCTGTCAGCACAGATAAGGCATCCATAATTCTAGGGGTTAGTGGGTGTGTGCCTAAATATTTTGTCCTTTCTTTTTTGGTGATAGATTGCTGTAATTTGCTTGTTGTTCTTTGGTTACTAATACCGATGGAGCATGCAGGGCAGCGTGTTGGCACTGCCATTGAAATGGAATAAAACCAGAGAACTCAAATCATGACTAGCATGTTGCTATTAAGTACTTGTAATCCAAGAGACACTAATGTGCTTGTTCAAGCACAAGCATACAGGTCAGCAGTTCAGAGAGCTAGCTGTAAACTGAAACAAACATTAAAGATTCGCCTCAATGTACTTTTTTTATGATTATTTTTTAGCCTCAGATTGGCTACAGCAATCTCTCAAGAAAGCAGTAAGTTCTTCTGTATTATTTTCTTTTCTAGCAATTTTCCCTGGCACCATTCTTTTGAATTATGTAACCTGTATTTTAGTATAACAACTACTTTCCTACTGTATTACTCTCTAGGGAACAATTTTGCATTAGTAGGGGGATGAACAAGATGACCTCTTAAGTCTTTTCCATCACCACTTGCTGTAATACGGTGCTGTAATATTTGACCTTGTTACGTAGGCTTTTCCCTTCTGTAACCCTTTGACTTTTACAGAAGAGCAGTGACAGCATTTTTTGGACATGCAGAAGTGCCCTCCTTTGAAGTTATCAAGCCAAAGTTCTGTTTCCTGCACTTCAGAACTAAAGAGCGTATTAGTGCCTTTTGCATTCAAGTGGAGAGGACCTGTATAAATAAATCATTGCAGGGAAGTATGCAACAGTGCCTGTTCCATAGCTGGAATTAATCAGCTGAAGAGGCAGAGGATCTTTATTTTGTTAATACATTGGCAAAGCTGTAACTTTCGAATATGCCTTTCTAGTGCTGCTTTTTATTTCAGGGGAAGAAGGAAGACCTTGCTGCTGAGCAATTTGTTCTGGATAGGTACTATGTCCATGGACCTACACAGTCTACTTAATTCACTGCTGTTGTGTCCGTCAGCAGGCTTTCCCCATGTGTCCAAAGTTATCAGTAGGCAACAGACTGGATGGGAAATGTAACTGTAAAGGGGGATTCTGTATTCTAGCTTGCAAAATCAGAACGGATGCATGTGAGACAAGTAATTTGGAAATGGAAATAAAAGCTGCAGTGATAGTCAAGTGACAAATGGATTCAAAGATGCCTTGCTATTCTTGTTTGTTCATAGCTTTCGGCTCATAAAGGGCAGCAAATGCTTTTTGTGGCAATGGCCTGGCAATAATTTCTCCAGCTCCAGCCTAATCACAAAAGCCAGCTTTAAAAAAGATTTTTTTGCAATGAACACCCCCTGCATTTTCTTTATCTCTCCAGAGACAACTAATTTATAAAGCCTGCTTTTTTTTAATCACTGAAATGCCTGAGCCATGCTTAAGTCTTGGAATTGTTGCTGCTGCTTTCTGTGCAGTTAAGTGGCTCTTTGTTGACTCCAGGTTTTAATGTGCCATTCTAATTTTTACTCCATAATTTAAGTAAAGCCTGCTATTGTGCTCTCCTGCTGTTAGGCTTTTTTATTGCTTATGTCCTTTTTTCCACAGCAGCAGTAAAAGACAACTGAGACAGTTTCTGCAGTACGAAGCTGGGAAAACAGTAGTGAGCACAGAGATATAAAACTAAGGGAAAAAGGACTAGCCCCTTTCTGTCAGCCAGCTTCACCCTCCTCTCAGCCCACAGCAGCTGGTATCTCCTTCTTCCACTTGCTTATGACTAAGCGGGGCCTTAATACGCTAAGTAAGTTAGAAATTGAATAGTTTTGACACCATCAGTTTTTAAGATCTTAGCATAACGCAGTGTAGCATACAGAGAGTACCAGCTTCCATAGCTGTAACCCCCAGGATCCAGCAGATGAAAACTAAGGTCTCCTTTTGCACTTAACTATATAAACACTTGCTGTGTTTTATCATCTCCCTTTAGTGTAAATCATTGGCATTTGTTTGCTGTAGTGTGTACAGATAGTGTGACAAATGTTCTTCCTCCTTCCACGTGCACGTGTATGGGTCTCCAGGAGCAAAGGGATGGTAATTTAGAGCTTTGTGAAGGGGAAACTCTGGCTAATGGTTTATTGGTGCCACAGGGTTTGCTTGAAGCCAAGAAGTTTGGTGGAAGTGGTGGAGAGGAGAGCGGTTTAGACCTGTTAGGTTCCCAGAGCGGAGTATGGTGTCCCTTTTACGAGCTATATGTGTAAAAACTTCCTTTTAAATCTCACTGAATTACTGAAGTGTTGCTGTAGTTTATCTCTATGTTGGTAATGAATCTCAAGCATTGACTAAAACCTGGAACCAAGGGTGAGGAGAGTCTCCAGGATGTTCAAGAATGATGTGTTCAGAAAGAAAAGGACCTACCCTGAAAGGATGATTTCTCTCTCTCTGTTTTACCCAAGTGATTCAGTTTCTTGCTCAGTCTTCCCATGCTTCCTAATTCTTAAGTTTAGTTCTCTGTAGGTGATCGTTTAAGCATTAGTGCTTTCTTCAAGCATTATTGTTTTTGTATTAGTAGTACTCCAGACCTTCACCTCTCCTGCTGGCTGTTATCTCTCTCAATGACTCTGCTCTTCTGTACTTCTCTTTGCGTTGTTTCTCTGTTGTTGTATGTCTTTGATTCCTCATCCTCAGGGTCATCCTTTTTCTCCTCAATCCTCTGGAGTTTTCTTATTGTTACTCCTTTTCCAACAAATGATTGAACCTCATTTCGTATCTCTTGGAAATACAGGAGTGAGAATCAGGGGTACGCTTCATGGGGAGGACACTTGCACCTGGAAGAATGGATCCGTTTGTCACTGTATTTAAGTGTATAATCAGTCTTGTGCTGACAGTTTTATGCTAATTCCCTTGTGACAGAAGTTAGGACGTTTGGTGCTTCAGAGAAACATTCAAAAGAGACTAGCTCCAGTCCTTCTTCCCAAAGTGGGATTCCTGCCCTGTGTGCTGTCCCTGTGGAAATCCAGGGGACTGTTCCTGCCAGTCGCTTCTTAAGGTGTCAGGAAAGCAGACTTCTGCCCTTGAAGATGCAGGAAACTCTTTAAGCGCAAGTGTACGGGATTGCTCTGAAGTGCTGGCCATCACAGCTACTTTTCATTCCCAGTGGAGATCCTACTATGGAGTTCTCCCTTCTTGCCTGTCCAAACGCACAGGCTCCCTGGGGTTGGCAGGTGGCTCTTTGCACCCTCTGCTTCAAGCCTCTGCCAGCGTGGCTTTAGGGTATGGGATAGGAAAGGATGTCCAAGGCTATTTTGTGGCTTTCCCTCCTCCCACTCCCCACCTGCGGGTCCTTTACAGAGAAAGGGAATAAGGATGCAGGCTTGAAGGGAAGCTCTTCTCATATGCAGGCGTAACAGGATCCTCTCCCCACAAAGGATCCCCCACTCCCAGCGGGGGCAAAGGACCCTGTTCACTGAGGGGACCCACTGTCCCAGATAATTAGCTAAGCAGCTGCTGCGAGTCTGAATGAAAAGGAGGGGAGGGAGGTTTTTCTCTGACAGGGGCCGGGGCAGCATTCCTTGGGGGCAGCCTGCACATTCCTCCAAAGCAGTCAGCGCTGACAGTGACGTGGGCTCGGTGTTGCATGGCCAGGCTTCCCGAAATCACTACGCAGCCATTTGCATGGCCTTTATTGTGAGAAAACTCCTCTTCCTTGCTAAGTGCTACCCTGCATCAGTGGGAGAATATATAGCTTGAATTCACGTGTGATGTGCTGTAGTGCATAACGAGCGATTTATAGAGAGAAAATAAGATCATATTTGGAGAAAAAAAAAATGAAGATTTGTAATATGCAAAACGAAGTAATCTCAGCAGAAGCAGCAGTTGTGTTAATGAAATAGTGGGCAGTGTGCCTGTGAATTAATCCCTTCTCCATGTATTTTCTAGGGAGTCCGGGAGGAAAAGGAGAGTGCCTTGTCTGGCCAACATATTTATGACTGGCTTTTGTGGACAAAAGCAAAACTATAAAGAGAGCCTATTCTTGGCACAGGACCAGGTCTTTTCTTAGAGGACTGCTTTAATTTGTTTGACATACAGTGAAAGACTGGCACACTGCGCTAATTAGTTTTATATACAGTTGTTTCACAGTTCTGCAGCACTGTATGTACCTGTGGGTAACCCAGGGAAGTCTCCCAGGCTGCTTCCTGAAGCTCATTCACTGGATTGGACCCGTACGCCTGACGTCTTGCTGTGCTGCTCACATTCTTACCTGGTTTTATGATTTTGTAAATTCATTCAGATAGAATAACACCCATTTAAAATTGAAATAGCGTAGCAATAAATTTGGAAGTGTGGTACTCAGCATTGGCAGAAAGAGATTTTTTTTATTGTTATAAATGTTTTTCTTTGTTCTTTCATTATTTTTTTTCCCATTGGTGCTGGTGGAAACCTAGGCAGTTCATTTAAATTCTAAAAGACTATTAGTATTACTTCTATCCCTAATACGTCTTCCTAGTGAGCACTTAAAATGATATTTTATTCATTGATGCAGGGACTAAATTTAAGTTTTTAGTTTCTAAGTACTAGCCAGTTTGTAAGTGGCCGGTGCAAGCCAGAGGATATTGCTACTTCTGTCCCGTGCAAGGACTTTGGAAATGAATGGCAGGAAATGTTTCAAATGTTGTTTAATTAGATCTGCTCCGGGTACCCTGCTAATGTAATCAAATGTGGAGTTAATCTCCCTTTTATGTTATTGTAAGTAAAGGAGCTTCATCTTGAAATTATAGTTTAAAGAAAAGAGGCATGGATGGGAGACATAGAGGTCATTCAGGCAGCAGCAAGTGAAGCAGAGCAACTCCCATTTGTGCTCAGCCAGATGTTCACGAGCCTTTGCCAATAGCTCAAAAGGCTGATGCTACATAAATTACTATATCCCAGGGACTAATTCAATGGGTGTGATGGAAGAGGAAGGGAGGAGGATGGTACCCTGTCGGTCAGAGGTCAGGTGTAACACAAGGGACTGAACCAAGCAATATTCAGTCAGTTCTGTTTTTTCTTTTATTATTGTGGATAGAAAACACTCATTTTCCCATAGTAAGCAGAAGAAATGTCAATACTTTCATTAAGGATATAAATACCAATTATTATTTTCTTTAAAAAGTCCCTTTCCCATGTAGTCAAAAGAGTTGAATTACCCACTGGAATTTGAGCCTCTGACAGTTGTCTTTGAAAATATAGAATCCCCTTTGAAAGCTACCAGTGGTCTGATAAAATAAAGATCTGTAAAGGCTTCTCCTGCTCTCTAAAAAGATGCTAATTGCAAACCAAGCTTCCTCCCCTCCACCGCCACATTTATACCAAATTGACCTAGAGAAATCCCCTTTCACCTAGCGTGAGTTGTTTTCCTTTCCTCTCTAGGAGGCTTATTTTTACAAAAGTAAAAGCAAACAAAATCTCAGTATTAAATAATGGTTATCTTTTAGAGTGTGAAGCCTTCTCGCAACCAAAGTGCTGCCGTTGCAAGAAAATAGGTGCTTGTAGGTTGCTACATCTTGTGCCTGTCTTGTTGTGTCACAAGCCCGGTTATCTTTGATGCTTTGGCTGTAGAAAGAAGCAGTGAGCTAAGGGGATCTCTTTCTCTTTCAAGAATATACACCTACTTGTTATGATATGAAGCATAATTTAACAACTCTGACTCTTGCTTATTGCAGAAAGGTAAATGAAACTCAAGACTATATATCAGTACCTGGTTTTCTATCAGATAGTTTCAAAAGAATTGGCTCTAATTTTGAATGTTTGGGGGCGGCAGAGGTGGTATCTTTTAATTTCTTGGGAAAATGTCAGGATTTTTTTTTTTCTGAAAAATTTCTACAGACTACAGATAAAAAGCAGAGTTCTAAGGTTGATGAAATACCAACTCGGCTTCCCAAACAGTATTCCTCAATCAGTGGGAAGCCCATGGAGGTACAGAGTGCCTTTTCTTTCATAAAATAAAGAAATAAGCAGTGCCCTCTAGTGTTAGTTAGCACCAATGGGAAATACCAGGAGAATTTTCTGTCATCTATCGGTATCTGCAATTAAGTCTATTTCACAACAGCAGATGCAGCTCTCTATTTCTTGATGAAAAATATTTAAAAAAAGCTGCAATAGCATAGCTTATCAGGGCATAAGTGTCAAAAATGCAGTCATTAGAAGGTGGATACAGTCAGATATCTCAAACTTTTTTTTTCTCCGTTATCTTTGCTAATCCCTGGAGTATATGAGTGCGATGTGTCTCCAGCTTGTGCCTGACCTGGGGGAAGGGCAGGAGGTGTGTTTTACCAAAGGGCCAGAGGTTCATGAAGTTTCAGGGAGACTTGCAGCAGCAAGAGTTCCTGCTTGAAGTTCAGAGGTTCAATTTCTGGCATAAAGCAGCCCTGGTGTATGTATTGAAGCTTATCTACAACAGGTCATAATAAAGCAGTGAGCAGGTAGGTCTTTTGGGCTGTCCTTGGAGCACCTCAGAATTTTTGGGGTCTGGTGGTAATACCAGGCTGGAGTCCTGTTTCAAAGCTGTAGGCATCACTTGGTTCAGTTAAAGGCAATTCTGCCAGGGATGCACCGTGGGAATTATAGGTATCTCTGTGCTTTAGCATGGAGGGCTGCTTCTCAGTCTGTTTAAAAGAGAGCAACACTTTAAATTACTAATATAAAACAGTGAGCATTAAAAAGCATTTCCTATCTGGTTTCTGAATTGTCTTGTGCCTTTCCCTCTCTTTTTTTTTAATTTGATATTCTACCATAGATAAAGAGCTTACGAGTAATTACTGCCGTTCAGTGTCTATTGATGTATTTTCATAGCCTTGGTTGTAGTTTGGGATGAGCCCTGATGTCCCAAAGTTACTGTTGACAAATGGGAATCCTGTAAGGCTTTGAGAGCATCTTACTGAGTATCCCTGAGCTGTAGTCTGGTGTATGCCCTTGTAGTTTTCTGAAAAAACAGCAGCACACAGAAATACAGTAAAAGTACAAGCTTTTATAAGGAGACCCATGCAGTACCTCGGCTTTTCTGCCCTGTGTGAGGTTCGCCCTGGACTGCAGTTTTCTAAACCAAAATATCTGATACAGCAGGACTCCAAGGAGTGACCATGGCTCACTTTCCTCCTTGGGTTATGTTTCATGAATGTTTTTGATGGCTGCCAGTACCCTAAGAAGTGGGTGCCAACGCATATGTAGACAGTCAGTGTATTGCCCACGTGTAAGCATATCAGGTGAAGAGGTTAGGAACTTGTATTTACGAGCTCATTCAATAAGGTTAGCTCCGCATGAGGAGGGATCTCTGTGTAGATTGCTGCCCACTGGTAGTAGATGTCAGAAATGAGATGACTTACCTGGACTGTTGCTCTTCAAAAGGGGTTTCAGACCAGCTCAGGCATTTGCTATACTTGCTGCTGTCTTGTTGCCACTGCTGTTGCCAAACTTGTTACTTCCAGTAGTTATTGATTCTTCACCTCTGATGATAGACCCCTTTTTGAGCTTCAGTTAATAACTTCTGTCCTCTTTGCTACACGCGAGCAGGGAGAGCATTGTTTGTGCTGATTGCCAAGGATGATCTTATCCTCTGTGAAAAGACCGAGAAGAAAAATGTTCGGCATTGTTTCTCTGAGACGTACCAAAAATCTGCACGCACCAATGAAAGCAACCAGCGTTATGGTATCATAACAATGGTTCGTTAGGACTTTACCCCAGGCTGGGATGATGATTGTTCCTGTTTAAGAGCAAGACCAACAGATGACATTTGTTAGGACATTGATATTTATGCACAAAGTTGCCAGCACTTTAAGAAATGGTGCCTCTCTTAATTAAGATGATAATGTACTGCCTTGTTTGGAGAGACTGTGCTTGTAATGATGGTGGTGAATTATGAATAGAGGGAAATTAGTAATAACAAATGCCAGATGGAGGTATCTTTTAAAGAGGAATATTTTGTGTAATATGGCATGCAAAGTCGACAGACTGGGTCTTAAAAGACCTTTATTATTCTTTAAGCTTTCCTGACAAAATTACTCTTTATCCTGCCAAGAAATGTAGTTTCACATGCCAGTGCGTTTTTAAGCTAGAGTAATTAAAGTATGCCTCTAAGTTTATGGCTTGAAGTGAAATCTGTTCCTCTAGTGTTTTGTCAGGAATCTATAAACAGTGCAAGGAAGGAGACAACTTACAACAACAATAGTTTTGCCAATTCTACACGTTCTGCCTTTGAAATCAGAGGCAATTAGGGATGAACAAAACTACTTTCAAAATTTACCCCCCAAAAAGGGTAAGTGTTTGATCAAGTTCACATTTTTCCTTTGCTTGAAGATGAGTATTAGGAATAAGAAATGTTTTTCAATAATTAAAACCTGCCTTCTTTGATTGAAGTAAAAAATGATTACTGAGTTATAAATGCACTGAATCCTCAAATGCTAGGCCTTTTTTTTGGAACTTCCTGAGAGAGGGAAATAAAATCTAATTTGATTTTGTAGTGTAAAATAGTAATTACATGAGAAGTAGACAAGGGAAAGTAAGAAAGACAACTTTGGGGGTTGATATTTAGTTTTCTCATAAAAACGTTCCTACTCCATGGGCATTCCAATTTTGGTCTCATGACCTGCTGGCTCCTGTCTGTTGCAGAGGAGGTCCTTGTATTATGATCTATGGGTGAGGCAAAGTGTCCTAGCAGGTGACTGTGAAGATTCGATTTTCCTTTATAATTGTCCTCAGATTGCATTAGTGTAATAAAGTACAGTTTAGGACTCTAGGAGTGTTGAATATAGTCTCTGTCAGTCAGATACACCAAACGTAGTAGACCAGGAAGACTTGAGGAGTGTGCCTTCTACTCCAGTCACACAGAGAGTCACAAACCACTTTGAAATATGCAATAGTAAACTTCAGACTGTCCAAGACTTCTCCCAAAGGCACATCCATTGTGGCAGGGTTCAGAAAGATAGCAGAGGAGTATGCATTAGTAAGGGAATAAATGAAGTAATATATTTCAGTATTGGATGATGAAAGGAAGGCTTCTGCTTCATTTAGAAAAAGATCAAGATCAGTTTTCATGAGAATAAAACACTGTTTTGAATTATGCTTAGAACAGACTGTCCGACTATTTCTGGTATTAACGTTCGTTGCCATTGCAGAAAGGATTTAACAATAGAAAGATGAGAACATGAGAAAAGAATGTCTAGAGGAAAGGCAGTCAAGGATGGGATTCGGTGGCTCTAGTTTTGATAACAAAAGGAAAGAGTGCTCTCAGTTGAGTCTTTTGCGACTAATATGATACTTTCAATAAACCCTAAATTTACCTTAATGCAGAAACAACAGTACTTCGAGGCATTTTTAAAAACCTCTTAGAGCATTGTCTCTTGCCGATCTTGTTCAAGCTATTGCGAATTTATCTGGGAGATGCCATCTGAAGTTACAGACAACTAAACCCTGGTTTTACTTGAACTTTATTAATGATCGAGTCCTGTATATATTAAGAGCAGTCTACCTAATGGGAAATGGGCACTACGACTCTTCCACTCCAACTCTTTTGAAATTTGTACTGCTTTTTTGCCATGCTGTTAGTTTTGTTTATGATGAACTTCTTTCTGTTGTCTTTTTTTTTTCCAGAAAAACTTTACAATTCCAATGGACGGGAGCTGAGACGGGCACTCTTCTCCCTGAAACAAATATTTCAGGTGAGCAAAATAATGGCTGTCCATTCTGTGATTTGAATGTGAATTGAATCTTTTATTAATGTACGGAATAACGCAGTTTCTTGCAAAAGAGAATTTTAAGACTTATTTGTAATGTGCAATTAGCCAATTAGTCTTTTCTCTTTATGATCTGCAAGCCTCCCCCTGTTCCTTCAATCTGTCAGAAGTCAGGACCAGATGTGGAGTGATGTCAGAGTTAGTGCTTGGAACTTGCCAGGGAAGAAGAAAATTGGAACTCTTAGATGGAAACTGAGGATGCTCATTAGAGTGTGGCATAGTTCTGTACTGGGAAGACTGGGAGGGGGATGTGAAGAGATGGAGCTAGAAAACCATGGGTTGGGGTGATGGACCAATGTTGGCCTAATAATTGACAAATGGACTAGGTTTAAGCCACATCAAAAACTGAAAAAGGAAGCAAGAGACATGGGACAGATCTGATGAGCAACCAAGATGTACTGAGAGAGCTCTGAAGGTGTTAGAATTTAGATTGAGGTTAGAGGAAATGGTTTATTGATTAGCTGAAAAGATAATTCATACAGCTGAGGAGGGTATGGTAGGAACTGAACGGTTTAAGTTTAAGGAAAGGCATGGATCAGAATGTGAATGTTTGCTGTGGAGAACACCTGAAATCAGCAGGATTTGGGGTCCTCTGGGGAAGTAGCCAATGTGAAAGAAATGTGGTGTGGATACTAAGAAAGTGGATTGGATAAAAAGCTTGGATTTCAGATTGGTTTTACTGGATAAGGAGGACTTGGGAATGTTGCAGGACTGGAAGGAAACTTGTTGGAGAGAACAGATCAGGAAAAGTGAAAAGAAAACGTTGGTGAGAATGAGAGCATACTGCCAGTGGGATCCTAAAATAGAATTCAGGATGACACATTCCATTTCTATCAGTAAAAGCGAAATCAATAAGAAAAGCACCTCTTCTCCTTTATTAATGGATCCAAATGGAGGGTGACAACCTATAATGTTTTTCAGCCACAAGAGGTAAGTGCAAGGGTTTAGTTTAGCATTTTTGCTTTGTTTTAAATAGACGTTTATGCTAAGAAGAATAACAATGTTTAACAACTCTGTGAGACTGTAGAATTGCAAATTTCCAAAGCACAAAATGCTTTTTGCAGGTTTCAAAGTTAAGCATTCAGAATTTAGAAAATGCCGGAATGAAGTTTTTCTGAACAACAGGGGTAGATAGTGAAGTGTGGACCATTTAATGGAAAATTTCCGCAGTTGAAGATGTCTAATGCATTAGAAAAAAATCCTTGAATTTTGAAATTTTTGGACAAAGAAGTTTCAGCTCCAAAACGGTCTGTTCACCTCATGGCCACAGATAGGGAAAACCATTGTCTCGTCAAGGCATTCCCAGGGAAAGACTGTCACCATGATGCAAGTTGGGTTTCCCTGTGAGCTTGCCAAGTGGGTGGACTGTGTGCTCGGAGGAAATTAGGCAGGTTTCCAAGTCTTCTCGGATTTCTTCTTTTTTTGTTCACCTCAACTGTTTCTGGGAAGTATTTGTATTTCTCTGGATTTATGTATTCCACAGGTTAATCTGGGCACTCACACATAATGAGCAGTGAGTGCTAAGCCTCTCTTCCCAGCTATTCCATGCTTCCCATACCCAGTTTGAGTATTTTATGACTTTTGGGTATATTAAGACTTTTCCCAGTTTGGGTGTTAATAAATGTTCTCTTCCGTGTGGGTTATTTGAAGGCTTATAGGTATTTCTGAGCACACAGTGCTCAGTGCTTTCAGGGAACGTACCAGTAAGATCCCTGTCTTACAGCTGATCAGCTGTTTTCATGGAAATGTTGTTTAAATATTTATCCTAATAAATTTCATTGGAGTTGACTGAGTTGAATAGTAATGAGAGGGAAGGGTCCCCCTATCTGTGTATAAATTTAGGTTTTAAGTAAAGCCTGACAGTTTCAGAACATAATTTTCCTTGAAAAATTCTGCTTCCCTGTTTCCTAAAGAATTGAAAGGAGTTTGGGAATTATCTATTACCACTTTAAGTAGCTACTTCTGGTAGAACTGTGGCTGTTTGTCAAACAAATACACCCTTCAAAAAAAAAGTCTTCATATATTCTCAAAATATAGATTCTCGTCACTGGATAATGAAGACTCTCCAGCTTAATTTCTCAAGCTGGAGAGTATTCATATCATATGCTGGAGTATTTGAGGTAGTACACTTCAGACTGGAGAATGAGACCTTGTATGATGTAAATTCCTGTTTACCTCCTGCCAATTTCACAGTCCGTAACAACAGTTACTGGCATTGCTAAGGGCATCTTTTGAGCGTGATTTTATTTTGTCTTGTAATGAACCATGAGATAGAACGTAAAATGATTTTTAGATGTTTCAATTTTTTAGTGAAGAAAAATACAACTTAATATTATAAGGTTATATTATAGAACAAATGCTATTCTGCAAAAGGTCATACTTAATTTATTTTTAGACTATGACGTTAAAGTGTTGTTAGCATTAGAAATCTATCACTATAATAGAAGTTTTTTAAAAGGTATATTTTTCAACATAAATATCTGTTTGATTTTGTATCTCATTATACTTAGTATTTTAAAACCTAAGAATATAATGTTTTGGAAATAAAAAGTTGACTTTGAAAGCAGTCTTTAGTTTCATTTTAACAAATTTTCAGAGTGTTATGGAGACTTTGTCATGTCTTTAAGTGCCAAGACAGTTCATAACACCATGTTTTTATAATCATTTCATCATAGCTGAGTTAATTTGGCACAGATCTGTGTCAGTATCATTTGAAATTTAAAGAGCTTCAAGGTAACATGCAGTCTCTTATTTGTATTAAGTGGGAACAAGTCCAAGTTTTACATCAAATATGATTTCCAAATAGTCTGAGCTCTTGGTTTTTCACACGAGGCCTCAGCAAAGCTTAGTGACGTTTGGCAAAAGCAATGCCTTTGTTTCAGATTTTAAATGAAAGATTTGTTTGGCAAATCCCAACTTGGAATCTGTCTTTGGTTTCTTCTGGTGGGCTGGTTTTGGCAAAATGATAAAGGTTATGCGGAGCATTTTTCTTTGACAGTAATGCCATTCTGTTCCTGTCATTCATTTGGAAGGGTTAAGATTGCCACATTCATAATCTTTTGCTGGACTGGACTTCTTCTGATTTACCAGTATGCTTTTTCATGAACACACTTACAGAGTAAGGAAAGTAATGTTTGGACTAGAAGTACATGAAGCACTTGACCTTAAAAGAACTGAGAAAAACGAATACAGATATAATTGCTAACCTGTTGGAGTACAGTATAGCTCCTTTTGAATGTATTGTCTGACATGGAGATGACTTGCCTGGTTCTTGCGTTTGTCAGAGATTTGTGAATTTTCTGCAAAGTGCTAAAACTCCCAAAGACATCTGGGGCAGAATCCAGCTGAATGATATACTTATAAAATCAAGGTCGAAAAACATTCTTGCATATCCTTATTGTAATATCATAGGAAAGATAGAAGTGCAGCTGCCTAAAACATTTAATTCAGTATCAGTCTTAAAAGCAGAAAAATTGGGTATGAGCACTATAATATATGTAAATAGTGCTGTGCAATTTACATGATATTAAAAAAATGATTTAACAAGAC
The DNA here is from genome assembly GCA_013400135.1 of Rhinoptilus africanus. Lineage (NCBI taxonomy): Eukaryota > Metazoa > Chordata > Aves > Charadriiformes > Glareolidae > Rhinoptilus > Rhinoptilus africanus. The sequence continues at coordinate 64,828 of VXBO01003108.1, read as the reverse complement.
CTCTGATAAGACTAGATGTCATAAAAAGCAGGCGTGTTTTCAAACATATAAACAAAAGTGTGCCTTGTAGTTACAGAACATTACAAAGCATAGTTTCAAATCATGCCGATTGCATCATTTCAAAATACGAAATAACTGGATAAGAATATGGTGTTGTAAGAAAAATAAGAAAGCTATAAAGCCTGTTTCAAGTCTGTTGAAATCTATAATCATGTGTAAATCTGCTTCTTAAAGTTTTGGAAAATATTTTTAATCAATCAATGCATTAGGTTTTCTGGAAAGTGGACCTAAAGGGTATATTTTACAATGTTAAGGGAAAAAGCTAGTTTTATTTTAGGACTGTTTTCCACACTAAGTGTCATTTGACAAATGCAAGAGATTTCCGGCTGTTTTTCTTGAGGACCCTAGATTCCCATTTTGTGTTGTGATCAGAATATCAGGCAACACAGTTACAAAAATTCTCTTACAGAATTTTCTTCTATTGTTGAGGAATTCATTAATCATTGAACAATTGAGCTTTGTGTAAAACGTCACAAAGAAGAGCTATGTATGGGCCCTGGAAACATTAACTAGAAGGTGTTTGGATAGACACGATCTTATCAGTGAGTGAAATCAAGTGTCACACACTTCAGCTGCTAAGGAGTCATCAATCATCCTTAGCAGAGCAGAAGGAGTCTTCTGTGTTTGCCTCATTGATCTTAAGGAAGGAGGCTGCTCCTTCCCCTCTTGCAAGCATGACTGATGGCTCCTTAGGGTTTGAAGCTGGGTGACACTTGATTTAGGGGCTGCTGTCATCACTTGTGAGGCAGGCTGCCACCTCTCCCCTTTTAGAGCCCTCTTGGAAGGGTTCTTGATTAAGTCATGAAAAAGAGAGAAACCATCATTTCCTTCCCAAATCAAATTTTCCATAGTTCTGCGTAGCAATTTACATATTTGTTTCCTCCTATTTTGCAAATTATATGTCTCATTACTGTTTAGAGATTATAGATAAAATATATATGACACATTAAATGTCAAAATCCGTTTCTCCATTTCATTGGCAAAGAGTGTCTTCTTCATGCCTAGGCAAAGTTACGGGCTGAGATCTAAACAGTTCTTAATGAGACTATAAAATGTGAACTACTTCTATCACCAGGATAGCCTAAAAACTTGGGAAGCTACATTATTCGTTCTCTAATTCATGCAAATCTTTGAATTGGAACTGGAAACCTATCTGCTTTAGCTTCCTCAGGTATACAATGCATGAACTTTGTTTGATCTGTTGCTTAGTTGCCATGAAGAATATCCCTGGTAGGGTCTGGTCTAGGTGACTTTTCTAGTTATTTTTAATTCTGCTATTAACTGGGAGGAAAAAACGACAGTGTATTGGTATATCTGCTGTCTACTCAAGGTGCAAAGGATGAAATTCTGTCCCCATTAAGTCAATGGCATAAAATATCTTTAGTTTCAGTGTTATTTTTACTTGGTGGTTGAGCGTATACAGGTAGATGGACTGTTGTAAACAAACAGAGGCAGCGACAGCAGGACTTTGTTCATTTCTTGCTAAATGCTTTGTCTTTGCAACAAAAGCTTTTCTGTGTAGTAATTATATAGGTTAATCTGATATTGAGGTGTGACTCAGTTTTGCTTGCTTGCTTCTTACACTCATGGGGGAGAAAAAAAAGTTTAGGGAAAAAGATCCTATAATTATTTGCACCTTCATTCACTGAAATAGTAAAATACTAAAGCAGGAAGTTATTTCCAAGTGGTTCAACCTGCTGAAAATAGTGGTAGACTTTCTTTTCCATCTTCTTTCTTTTGACCTGATTTAAGAATTGTAGTACTATTCAGTTCCCTTTCCTGAAAGATGAAACACATCAGTTTATTACTCTCTACAACCCAAACAGGTAGCCCACCATTTTCAGTGGTAGAACTTGATGATAACTCCTGAGATCTTTCTCAGATGAACGTGGCATCAGGCAGCTGCAAGGTTGAGCGCAGTGAGAGCACTAGAAGCAAGCATTACAGTGTCACAGTAAGATGGCTTCTACCTGTGGCTCCCTCATCCGATACAGGATGAGGCGGGTTATGTGAAAGTAGTGAAGTTAATGACCAAAGTTACTGAAGAAGCAAAACACCATGTTCAGAGTAAAGGGGAAACAGAACTTGGAGAAGACGGTGGTGAAGATCAGGCAGGATCGCAATAATTTGGTCCTGGTAAGTGAAGAAAGCAGACTTAAAAGTAAGAACATAAGTATGACACAGGAGCAACTTTGCTATGCAGCTAAGCACCCTTCCCTCTCTAAATTTTGTCTTTAATCAACTTCAGACATGAGTGATTCTTTGGGGGATTTCAGTTACATCCACTGAAAATATCTTTGTTTTCATCTAAGCAGTACAAACTTGTATTTCCTTCCCTAAGGATTGCTAAGGAAGTTTTAAACTTTTAAATCTTTTCATAAAGATTTTCATAAAATTTGAACAGATCAAAAAAAACCCAAGATCTCTGAACCTCTTTTGCATTAGAGTACTTCCTAATAACCTCAAGCTTGAAGAAATTCTGTCTGTAAGGGAGCTGCATATTTGTTTCAACCTATTGAATATCAGATATGTTTTCGTGTGTTTTAATTTGTGAAGTAATGTGAACTATTAAAACATTTATTTTGCCCACATGTATTCTTTCAGCTATCCAAAAGAAACTGCAGAAAGGCATGCAATTTAAAATTTGTCCTTATGTAAAGGAGGTGTGAAATAATAAGTGGTGCGGCTTCTCTGCTTTGCTAACAGGAAACAACAGCAAATGCTGTATTTGTTTTGCTGGTATTTTTAGTGCAATACAAAATGTGTTCTTGAGAAACAACAGAATATTTATTTCCTGGACTGAGGGTATTTCAGAAGGGAGACTACAGGGGATTAATGGCTGTAAATCAAACACTTTGCTTTTGGGTGGATTTGTGTATCTGGTTTTTGGTGCCAAGGTGGAAATCCATAAAAAACAATACTGTGGTCTGTATTTGAAATGGTTTAGTCTTGAAAAAAAAGAATATATTTTTAATACTTTAATGGCATAGTGTTATCATTAGGTGGCACAGATGTGTTTAAAAGACTGGCAAAAAAATGCTGGCATTTAGTGATTGCTACGTAAGTAACTGACTCATGGCAAGGATATGCAACAGAATTGATGACTTGAGGGGGAATTTTCATTGTAATCATCACTAGAAGCCAAATTTTGGATTGCAAGTTGCTTCAATGTATTACCCTACTGAAAATAAGGCGGAGGGGGGGGTGGTCATTTCCGTGCATGCCATTGCAAAACGTTGCTCCGTGTAAATAGATGGTAGAATAGAAAAAATGGTAACAGAGTAAAAATACTGATGTCTTTACATCATGTCATGCTTCTACACCGATGGGCACGAAATGAGTCGGGAAGGTATAAAGGCTGAGGGAGAGCAGGAAATAAGGAGTGTGGAGTCGGCATGGAGGAGTGTCAGGAAAAGCTTGGAGAGCAGAGGCGTGGAAGCTGTGGCACAGCTCCTGAGGGCAGTAAAGCACCTGAAGTGCATTTGCAACCAACAAGGGGTAGGAGCTTCCATTGAGGGGCAAGCTGGTTGCTTGGTCCCCAACAAACCCTTCACCACTAAAATGTTTCTGCCACTGCCTCAGTTACCTCTAGCAGCTGATTACAGTTTTGGGACATCCCAGTCCACGGCACCCTTGTTCTCAAGGAGTTCTTCCTCTAGGTGTCCTGGTGGGAGTATGGGGGAGGAAGACAGCAACTGAACTTGCCTAACATCCTCATCTTGGGGTAGTTCCTGAGTTGCCAGGTGTTAAGGAATAAAAATACTTGTCTTAGATGGACTTCTTGTGACAGGAGAAGACTCTTCTTCTGCTACCTGTGAGAGCTGTGTTTGGTTCATCTTCTAAAAGTAGTGTCCTAACTAAAAGCAGGGCAGAGGTTTCATGGTTTAATACAAGACTTGCCTGCTTAACCACCAGCTCATCTGGTCCATACATAAAATTGTTTTGTAGCTGCTTAAATAATTTAGGTTGTAATGGCAATACAGTCCCGAGAGACTCATAGGACTCAAGTTTATGTATGTATGTGTGTGTATATATGCATATGTGCATGTGTGTATGTTTTTGGGATGATTTCTTTCCAGATTTGTTTGCAACAGATGACTTGGCTCTTAAAATGGACTGAAATAAACAGTGACAATTGAATTAGATAGTATCGGGTACTTCTGGATTGGCAATCTAGTATTTTAATTATATCAATAATTTTGGAGTCCAGAGAACAGAACTATGGTTTAAAGTGTGGGAAAGTAACTATAAATTATATCTTGGCGGTCCATGCTCCTTCAATCACTTCCTGACTATGTTTACTCAGTTTTCAAGCCAAAATGAGCATTTCTAACTGCAAACATTGCAAGCCAATCTTGATCTGTAAAATGCAACCTGTTGTTTAGCCAGTAAAAAAGCTGGACTCCAGAAATGATCTGGGATTTCTGTTTCTAATAGAGCACAGCATAACTCTTTTATTACTACATCATTGTAGTCTTGTCAATGGGAGTAATTATTTTGCTGGTAACTTTAGCAGATGTGATGCATGCTGAAGGAAGGTAGCAATAGTTAAAAACATCCTTGTGGAGACTGTATTGTGGTTTATTTCTAATGAAGACTTTGGGGTCACAGAGCTAGCCACCTGAAAGGAGGGCTGAGAGGAACTGGCTGTTAATTTTCCATTGCTGGTGGGGCAGAGCATCGTATAAGCATTTGAAATTATATGGGGAAGCTGTGGACATGAAGATTTTCAAGTAATGGAAGTGCATTCTGGTCATAGCCCTGTGCTGCCACATCACTGCTGCTGCCCAGGGCAGTCAGATTAGGAGCTAGCTGTGAGGCTGTTTGGGGTGTTTTTTTTGTTTTTGTTTTTGGTTTTTTTTTTTTTTTTGTATACATGAGGGTTTGTTTGAGCCAGAGTAATGCTTAGTAAAAAAGATCTGTAAATTTCTAATCTCCTTGTACGACTCAGAGTAGGAAGTGTGGAATAAGGGCCTACCCATCATTGATGCTAACAGAAACCCAGATTTCATCATTTTGCCTTTATTCGCTTAGTAACAGGAGGCTTTTCAAGTATATTGGGCAATAGTCCTGCATTTTACTTTCTTGTGGTGGAGTGCCAGATGTATTGTCATTTGAGATTTATGCCAGCGAAAGCCTGCAGTCGCGCATGCTTTGCTCTTTGACCTGCCTCCTCCTTTCTCCCTTTCCTCACCAGTCAGCTGCTGTCCCTCTGCCACTAATTTACATCCCCAAATGAATGAAACTTAATCCCTAAACCTTAATCCTCCTAAAACCAGCTGAACTTTGTGATCCTATCTTGATTTTGCAGGAGTTTAAAAAAAAAAAAAAAAAACACAACAAAAAACACACAAAAAGAGTGAAAAAATGTTTTTTTCACTTTTCAAGAGGTTGGCCATCTTTTATATTTTGGGGGACTTTCTGTGAGTGCACTAGGATTTGTGGTCCATGTATTTTTCCATGTTATTTTATTTTTTTCACATTGAGCATAATCATCTGGGGTTTCGATTTCAGTTCTGCATCCTTGCTGTGCAGCGTGTACTCCTGGCAGGGAAATCTGAGGAAAAGGGTTTTCCAAGGAGACCTTGCTCTGATGTATTAATGTGGAGTGGGGACAACGCCCTTTCCCAGCATGCTGTTTCATAGATGAGCATAGCAATGAGTGAAAATTTCCCTAGCTTCCCCTCTTAAAAAGTAGTGATTTTTTTACTTCAGGAGCCAGGCAGTGTCTGAATGAGACGTGCCCTTTCTGCCTGTAGGACTCTGTATTGGGATGCTGCCAGCATCTTGTCCTGGAAGATATCAGGCAGCAGAGGAGGATGCTCCTCCTCTTTGAATCCAGTAGGGTTTACGTTTCTTCTATTATACTACATTGCATGGTAAATTGTCAATATTCATCTTGTCTTTCGCATAGGTGAGTTATCACAACGTTCAGATGTGAATGCAGTGTATCTTTGGGAAGTGACCGGTTTTGATTTACGGACAAAATCAGAGCTGACCTGAGAATCTTAGAGTTTAAATCTCTCTTAGCAGGGATGTTGTAGAGTGATAGAGCAGACAGGGAAGCTCTTCCTCAGAGAGAGGGTGAACTGTGTCAGCCGCTGGAGCTCCGTGTGAGTGCAGTCCCCTCCTGTAAGCCCGAGGCAAAGCTTAGCAAGAAGATTCTGGTGGCTGTGGCTGGCACCCTGGCTGCTTGTGCTGCTCTGGCTTCTAGGCTGGATTATCACAACTTTTTCATTTTGGAAAGTTTTGTCAGTGCAGAATGTGATTGCTTGCTCACCGGGTAACATATCATGTGGAGAGAACCAGCTGGGGAACCCCACGGTTCCTTATTTAAAGAAATGAATGTTATAAAATGTGCACCGTTTAACTTTGTAACAGAAACAGGAGAGAACTGTACAGCATAGGATTAAATATGAGAATGCTCAAGCAACCAGAAACAATGGGATAGTTTATGAAAGGAAAAAAAACATAAAAATGAGGTTCTCCTTGGTGGAAATCTCATACAAGCATCTTGTTCTAATTCCTTGGAAGGACAGTGCTCTGCACAGCTGTTAGCCACATAAAAGAGGAATATGTATGTGCATATCCAAATGTGAATACTCAGTTACTAATCCAGTTTTCCCAAATACTTGGAATGGAGCTTTCAGCAGTACTTGCTAGCTTAGAAAAAAAAAAAATCCCCGTGAGAAACTGTGTTCCAAAACCTTGATTCTTATTAGCAAACAAAACAATTTTCTTGTGGCATAGAAATAATCATGCTTTGGGTAAAAGTTTTCATACATTTGGCCTGCAGAAATAGCAGGCTTCAGAAAGATTTATCTTTAACAGTATGTAAACAATTTATGTTCTCATGTGGAAGCTGCACATCAGATAAGATGCATTTTCACAAAGTGCCATTCGTTGGAAAAAAGTCTTCAGTCTCGACCTTCAGATAAGACTCCACAAAACTGCATTAGAGAATGTATCAAGTGGTACAGAGACAGGAGAACAGGTAGGAAAGATGGGAATCCTGCCTATACTTCTTACTCTGCTAGTGACACATGAGCATAATGTATATGCTGCGTGATCACAAGGTTTGTGGCATCTTTTTAATAGCTATGCTGAGGTGAAAGAATGATTTGTACATTTTGTCAACCAGATAGGCTAGCTTTACACTCACCAGTTAGAATATATTTAATGTCTTTTTCATTGTGCATTGGACAAAAAAGAGCTCTATTGCAAAGCAACATACGTTATCTTGTTTTTCTCTTCCTTCTGAGATGCCTAAAGAGAGGAAGAGACATGATCTATTGCAAGTCTGTGGATGAAAACGTAAAATATAGTTATCTGATGAGGCCAACAGTATCTTTTCATAAAGACTTTAAGTAGCTAGCCTTTGTGTCACTGCACAATCTTTATGGTTGCTGGAGCTTAGCAGGAAGCTTAGAGAGCTTTGCCTGTGTTTTGCTGCTTTTCTCATCAGTGCCTTAATGCCTGCTGATTAAGGGGTCATAAATCTCTGTGATATTAGCCGAGGAGTCCATTTCCATAGCAAATGACAACCTTTCCCTGCCTCCTTTTAACTGTTATCACACACATGCGGCAGCTACTTGTACGTATCGTTGTCACACACACCATATATTCCCTACAATGAATGCTCTCTTCCTGGAAACCTGAACCTCTTACCACTGCTAGAGAGTAGCCTTTACTCTTGAGGTCACTTAACTTGGCAAGTCAGTGAGTTAATGGGTCTGAAAAGATTATCCTAGACCAAAATTGATGTAAACATTCTCCTTTCAATGTAGAATGTATGGGCTTGGATGCCTTTCATCTTTCTGTGCACATTCCAGATGCTTGCTTCTTTCCTCTCGTCGTATATACATGGTGGGATAGATAATGTACTGAGTTCAGATTTATGTCTAGAGCATGATGTGTTTGTACTCCGCTTCATTACACCTTCTTTTTCCCCTTTATTTGGGAAAGGAGAAGTACCTTAAAAGCCTTTTTTTTTAATTCAGGTTTGATTTGTTTATTCAGTGCTTTCCAAAAGTGGTCTGGTTAGAGTCCCTCATACCCTTCATTTCCTCTGCTGTTCTCCTGCCATATATCTCCTTTCAGTCAAGGATGAGACTATGCTGTAGTGGTTTCCTCCTTTGGCTGCTTTGGAAACGTTCCATAAGGCAGATCTCACATTTTGCTTTGGGAACGTCCTTGGGTTTCAAGTTGTTTTGGTGTTTCTGTGTTTGTTTGTTTATAATATAAAAAGTCACCAACATAAAACAGATCTTTAGCATGAGGCATTTTGAGAATTAAATGCTAATTTTCCCCCAGGTGATACTCTAATATGCATTCACTGTTTAAGATTACGGGGAACATCTTAAAGTTATAATGGGTATTTCAGGTTTTATCTTTCACTGAATGTCGAACAGCCCTTAATGGCTATGTGCTGTTAAAAATTTTAGTTAGTTTTGGAATTTGACCTGAAGGTCTCTGACGCTTAACTACTCTTAACTCTCTCGCAGAGGGATTTTTTTTTTTTATCATCCGATAGCCTTTTATTTCTTCTGAATAGGCAAGTTAGGTCTATTAATAAAAGTCAGAATCTGCAGACCAATTATTCCTTTTCCCTGTTTTTCTGGTCTTGCTTATTTGACTGTGAGTCAATCCAGAATAGATATTTCCGCGCCCCTCCCCCCCCCTCCACTCAAGGATGATGCAAACACGCTTGGTGCAAAATGAAAACATCTACTCAAGTATCAACAAAAAGTATTTAAAGAACAAAGAAGTGTGCTCCGAGCTAGGACGCCATTACTATCTGAAAAAATAACTGAGGTTATTTCACTCAATAGTTTATATTCTTATATATCTTGTTTCTCTTAAATTAGGCAATGGTGTTGTCCAATAAAAGATGCATCTACTTGTCATCAGATTTGTAGAAAAACTGTTTTGGAGGATGATTTGCCCACAGCTTTCTTGATTCTGCACTATGCTACCGATTTCTGTTAGTTTGTCTAAATTCTGAGTACTCGTGTCCTTTCTGTATCTTACCCTTGCTCCCACCACTGCCCACTCTGCATAGGGGAAATTTGGCACCTTCTCTCTATAGTAGCAGGGAATTTTCAACCATTGGCCTTGGCACACAGAGTAACTTGTTTTCTAGGAGTGCAAAGTCCTTGTGAGTTACCATGGTATGTGGCCTTAGTTTAACCGAACCCTGAATATACTTTACTTTAAGCTTAGCTGACAAATTCCAGGGATATGTTCCCCTCTCATAAGTTTTAAAAGAAACAAGGTTCAAAATTATTGAAGAACAAAAGATTATTCAAGTTTCTTTAAGTTAAAAACACCGTATACAAATGGATGTTGAAACATTCGAAGTGAGATTGGATAGGGCTCTGAGCAACCTGATCTAGTTGAAGATGACCCTGCTCACTGCAGGGAGGGTTGGACTAGATGACTTTTAAAGGTCCCTTCCAACCCAACACATTCTAGGATTCTATGTATGGGAGGAATTAGTTGCCCGACTCTGAGGGATGGCCAGGGATGGGGTCTCTGGGTATGGTTCTGGAGGTGTCCCTCCATCTTGCAAGGTGAGCTTGAATGTTGCTTGCTGTCCATGGTGATTTGGATCTGTGTATTGCATGCATGCGTATTTATGTATGTATGCATTTGTAATTGCTTGATTTTAAATAAAGTACCCCAAGTTTGGGGGAATGAACTTGAGATGTGGCTTTGATCGTCAGAAAGAGTTTTATCTCAGGTGCTTTTCTTGGTTTTTTTTAGGACTACAGTTGTTGTAAAATGTTTTTCTGGAAGTTCACCATGTGAATTTTGACATCACTTGCTGTGCAAATTAACTTGAGATAAATTGCTTCAGAACTAAGAGTTTAGTCCTCTGACTAGTGACATTTGGGAAGGGCTTTGCCAGAGGCCCCTGCATGGAATGGAACAGGCAGAGGTCCATGTGTCCTAGGCCCCCATCCCGTGCTCTTTAGGTTGTCGGCTTGGCCAAACATACAGCAACCTCAGTGCCAGCCAAAGGTCCCCTGCTGTAAAAATGTCCTTAGGTGCTCAATGTAAACAGCCGTCTTAATTCTTCAGTTCTCTTCTGGAATGGCAAAGGGAAGTCCCTGCTGGGCTGCAGTGGAGGGGGATCTGTGCATGCACCTTTAAAACAGAGGAAATCAGGATGTAATCAGTACCATCTGTATTAACAGGTATATTGTCAGTGTACTCTTCCTCTACTCTACTAGTAAACCCACCGTCTTTTGAGTATGGCAAATGGATAGAGGAAATTTGTCATCTTTGTAAAATTGTTTGTTTGTGTCCGTAGTGCCCTGGTCCGAAGTGGGAACTTGTAAACTTCCTAGCTCTTCAGAAAACATTACTTAGGCTTTTACCTATCTACAGGAAAAAATAACATCAAAGCCAAAACATTGTGACTATGAAATAAATAAAATTTTTAGCTCAAGTGTGCCACAGCAGTGGATTTTCTCTTATGCATTTTGAGCTTGTACAATATACTTCTGCAAAGATGTGGGGAATGATTGTATGTTTCCTCTTCATATACTTTTTAAAGGATAAATCACCTTTATTGTGTGATAAATTTGTGTATCTATACATGACTGTATAATATATATTTAAATCAACAAATTTGACCTTCTTAAACATTAAACAGATTTTTTTTATCATAATTTCTAAATTTCCCATGAATTGCTAGATCACCTTACAATGTTAAATATCCTGTTTGTTCAGCTTTTAAGAATTATGTAACTTAGCTCTGGTGAAAGGAGTAAATTTGTAAGAAATAAACCGGCAGACTGAAAGTAATTTGCAGTAAGTGAATTGTCACACTAAAAGGGGCTTGATTATTTTTTTTTCCCTCAGCAGCTTTCTAAGTGTTTACAATGAATTCAGAAATCACTCTCAACAAAACTGCTTACTGTCTGCCTGCTTCTCAGGGAAAGATGAAATTCGTATATAGTTCATAGTGGTGTATGAAAACATGTTAAAAATACTCAAAGAAGGGACTCAGCAACTATGATCATCCACAGAGTAGTTATCTTCCATTAATATTTTAAATTGGTTTTGTGCCTAGTTTGTATGACTAATTCATTAAGTGCTGTTTGATCAAGATTTTGGTAACCTCCTGTTTGTCTACGTGAGCTTTCTGGAAGAGGAGAAGGGAAGCTTTAGATACGATGCTCTGCAGTCCCTTGGCACAGTATTATGCATGTAGCGCCCAGGAAAGCCCTCCTCTCCCGGGTATCACATATATCTGTAATATGGGGCCATTTAGACCCCAATAGAAAAGTGAGTCACTTTAACAAGTATAAACTCCCATGAAATACTGAGGAGTATTTTCTCTTGTATTTGTTGTATTTTTCTACACAGTGTGGGAATATTATCTACTAGTGTTCTCATATTCAGCACAATACTTTCCCATTCTAAATACAATGCATTATATTATGTTAAGATAACGAATATAGTAGTGTGTTGCAATAAACAACAGTTTTAAAGTTTTGCTGCCTGGACTTAAATACTAAAACTGGAATTATGCTCAGGCAGAGGGATGGCCTTCTCTTGTTTCTCCTGACACTTTAAGGCTTTAAGGATGTCTGTTTACGTGATACGATGAGATTATAGTATCAGGAAGAATGTTTGCGAGCCTTTAATGAAAAAATCAGTCATATTTTACTGAGTTTAATCTTCTGTAGTTGACTTAGGGGTAAAAGCTTGTTTTTTCTTACTTTGCATTGATGTATTTAATTGTGATTTTAAAATTCAGAATTATACTTCTGGTCTTCTATATAAAAACTTTCATATCAACTTGCTTACATCATCTGAAACATAAAGTCAGTGTTGCAGGCATGCATTTGGTTTTGGTTTTGCATTATGATAATATCCTGTTTCTTTGTCCTTCAAAATTCTAACGCAGCTTTTCCTTTCTCCTGTGGCAGGATGACAAGGACTTGGTTCATGAGTTTGTTGTCGCTGAAGGTCTGACTTGCTTAATCAAAGTGGGAGCAGAGGCTGACCAGAATTATCAAAACTACATACTGAGAGGTAAAGGAAATGCATCCAAAAGTTGTTTTTGTTGCTCTGAAGCTCTCACAGGTCTGCTGCAACTTGCCATGTTAAGTGTCTTGGAACACATTTCTCACTTTGGTCGCTATTCTTGCATGTTATGCAGGAAAATTAAGGGGGGATTAGTACTCAGTGCTGAGCAGGATGAGTTGGAAAATTCAGATATTGATATTCTCTCCATTTTCCAACTTTTCTGGTAGGTGATACTGAAAATCCATAATTCTAAGAAAGAAAAGGTGTTCTAAAGCTTTCACTGGATAATTCTAAACGTCGAACAACACAGAGCAAAACAACTTCTTAGCGTGTGATTTGTAGCTATGGAATAAACAGTGAGATGGTCATATCCTAAAGTCAGTTGGCTAGTAATTTTAAGCTATCTAATATTTTGGAGTTAAACAGGTCATCAGAAGTTTACATTCTGTTCTTTGCACTTAAGAGATAACTGGGAAAGGTAGGGTTTGGAGAGTGATGCGGAAAAGGTGTGTTACTGGATTAAAAAGCTAATTTATTGTATTGTGGCCCAAACAAATGCATGCAATTATCATCTAACAAGGAAACTCAGGCTGCAAATTCAGAGAGTTCCTTCAGTATTTTGAGGGATAATGAGCGAGGGGAAAACAGTCACACCAAGGGATCTTTGCTGCTGGATGATCTCATAGTAAATAGAGAGTGCTAATGAATGCATAGTTGTGGTGATTGCTCATTTGAATTTTCTTAGACTGACGTATATAGCTGTCTTTAAAAATGTCACTTCGATGTATTTAGCTGCCAAAACTCAGACTGCAAATTGAGGAGCAAAACAAACACAAAAATAAGGAGAAGGATTCTGTAAGAACCAGAAATGCTAAGTTGTAGAAAGCAAGGATACAAACACTAAGTGTGCGAAGAACTTGAAGATTAGACTACACAAATACCAGCTTTTGGGAGGTATAAAAGAAACCAAACCAGTACCACAGAATTATGTTCTATGTCAGTAGTTGTGCTGTGATATAACTGTACTTGAATAGGAACTTGCATGTATTTAAAAGTAAGACTGTTAACCATAACGAAACTAGACAAGGGCACAGAAACATGTGAAAGAAAAAAGACTTTCTTTAGAGCTGAAAGAAAAAGTTTCTAGGAGAAAACTGTACAGAGATGTTCTCAGAAAATTCAGACTGGAAGCAAAATAAAAGTGCTATGTCGGACAGTCTGGCCTTCAGTCTGGGGGCTTACTCCTTTACTCTGAAGTTAGAGATTTCTCACTGAATTCAATGAGTGATTATCGCCAATGTCCATGGCATCATTCTTAAAGAAACTGCCAACTCATCTTGTTGCATTGCTATTAACAAGTGATCACAGCTTGTTCAAAATAAATATCAAACAAACAAAACAACAGCAAAAACTAACCATGTAGAAGTATGTCATAAAGCCAAAAACCTTATTTTAAGAAGATGCTTTTAGAGATTGGTACCTTCTGAAATTTGAGGGGGGTGGGGGGAAAGGGTTGCTGTATTTTGCTAGCGCGTGAAGCTGAAGTTTCTCTCTGGGTAATGTGTCCTAATGTCTTTTATAGCAATGTGATTTGTCTGTGTGATGTGGGGTTTATTTCAGAAACTAAATTGGTCTTGATTGTCTTTCAGGAAGTTCAAAGCTTGTAACAACTCCGAGATTATGTCAGCTGGTTTGCAGTTCCAGGAGCCAGCATGTACTTTCTGAATAGGTCTGCATGTGCAATGAGATAAAGATAGGCTTGGAAGTAAAGTGTAGCCAGACAATCTTATCCAAATACATTGAGGAGGGTGCTGAAAAGAAACATTAAATACGTCATATAAGAGTGTTTTTTCTGGTATGTTATTTTTGGAATAGCGGTTGGTTGGATTTTTTTTGAGACAGTCATGTATTATTGCAGTGCTGCATTTTACTAAACCTGGAGCAATAGTGAACAGACAAATACATTTCACTTGGAGATACATTACCTGTTAACACTGAGGTATTCCTGTAAGGTTTAAGCTCAGTGTTAAATTATGGAGATTAAAAATAAATAAATAAAAAGTCATCATTGTCTAGAATTTTTGTGCCTTACTGTTGTGGTGTCCTTGTTCTGCAGATCCTTTTGGAGGGGAATATATCCTCCTTATTTTCACTGCTTTTAACCTGAATCATAAAGGATGGGATTTCTCTTTGGTTCCATGTTCTGGCTGCATTTCTCCAGCACCTGTGGTTTAATTCACTGTTTTCCTCTTGTGATCCTAACCCAGCTTGCAGGGCTGGTGACAGTAAATGGCAGCCTTAGGCACCAGGAGGCTTTGCCTCCTCCTCCCCCAGGGGTGTCACCCATGTGGAGTTCCCTGTCCTCTTGACTGAGCTATTTCCAACTGTGAACTTGTTTGCCTGCACTCTTCAAGAAATAGCTTTGGACCTAGGAGGAAAAATAAGTTGGAAATATACGTATACGTAAGGTTTGTAGATGGTTCAGTGCATTCCCAGGTACAAGTTATTTCTTGAGGATATTGCTTTCCTTTTTCCAAAGGTCTGCTTTGTTTCACTCTGAGGTTTCCTGGTTGTGAATTGCTACTTAGCAGTTTTGGCTTGGTTCAAGCCAGACCAAGCTGCCAAAAATATGACTAAATATGAGTCAGAAAAGTTTTAGTTACTTTAATGGGTAAGAGAAGATAAGTGTGGCTTTTACATACAATACTGAGAAATCCAGTTAGTTTATTGTCTAGTCCTAAGGAGTGACTGTTTCTGCTTGGGTCCCTGGAACTAGGGTTGCTTGACAATACCTTTCCCAAAGTGTTCCTTTTGTCAGTGGCCCTAAACCAACAGTAGCCAGGGCTTCTGTCTGGAGTTATTCTGTTGAAATATTTCTTCACCCTAAATTTACTCTTTGACATTACATTCTATTATTGTGGAGGTAAAGAAACTGTATTTTGAGGCGGCTTTTTTTTTTCCACAGAAATAGACTTTCTTTTTTTTCTTGCTTTTTCTTTCTTTTTTCCCCCTTTGGTGACGGTTACCCATAAGAATGATGAACTTCTTCACTCATACAACTGAACTAACATGCTTTTTTCCTAGTTACAAGATTGCAGTATGGTGAGTGTTGCCTAAAAATTAAAAAATCAATGGAAATGAGTGAAAGATGAAAATGTCCACAACTTATGAGGATTAAAATAAATCTTACTGTAATTTTGAGGATTCTTTGGATGTAATTTTGAAAACTTCTGTTTCTTGCACAGAATGAGAAACACACGAAATGCAATGGCTGAGCACAGACTGATTAAGTAATTGGTAGAATTATGGCTGTCTTCATGTTTTCTGTTAATTTATCCAGTGCTGTTGGGAAGGTGAGAAAGAAAAGCAGCTTGTGTAGACAAAGGCTGAATTGTTAAAATATATACTAAATAAGTGAGGTATTGGAGTTCAGAGGTGAGTCCTCTGACACCGTGATGTGAGAAGCTCTGCCTGGTGGGATCCTGTCCCATCTGTCCCTCACATCCAGTGAGGTTTCAATAGGCCATCCAGCCTTTTTTGCAGAGCATATGTGGGTACCTGGATCTCCGATAGCCTACTTGTGGATTCAAGTCAGTATTTAGTGGTGGCTGTAATTAGATGAAAGCTAGAGTTTGTTCTTGTGGTCCAAAAGCACAAGCCAGGTGTCCAGTCGAAGCAGGAAGAGGCCTTGACCTTTCTACAGTGAACATTTCAAAGAACTAAGGCTGAGGAAAAAATAGGACATCTGTCTGTGCTTATCATGCTAGACCATGTTTCAATCAATTTCATCTTTGGGATGCAGCTCTGATTTAGTGAGAGCTGTGTGCTTATATGGGGAATAGGAATTAGGGTTTAAAGTCTGGGTGAGAGATGGTTTTAGTTTTGTTTGGTGGTTTTGGATTTTTAGTGTTTTGTTTTTTGGTTGTTTTTAAGATGAAGAAACAAAGGAAAACAAGTGCCTGAAAAGAGCCTGAGTTATGATTTGAGGCAATATTTGTGCTTTAAGTTAACTGTTCTCCCTCAAACCCTTTATTATAATCTAAAATTAAAGATACATAGAATCATAGAATCATTTAGGTTGGAAAAGACCCTTAAGATCATTGAATACAACCATTAACCTCGTACTGTCAAGCCCACCACTAAACTATGTCCCTAAGCACCACGTCTACACCTCTTTTAGATACCTCTGAGTACATTGTAGCCAAAGCTTCAATAATGTATACTTAAATTCAGTAATCTGGGCAGAAGGCTAGGTTGCAGTAGAACCCGTTGTAGGTTTTTCAATCACAGGCTTACTGCACTTCGGATAAAGTCCTATGGGTCTCTGCAGATATTGGTGCAAGCACAAAAGATGAAGGCAAAGGATCTGGGTGAGGGATCTGACGTACTCTGAGGGATGATGACATATCATTTAAGAGGGTTAAAGGCTCATAGGTTCATATACAAAGTCAACAGCACCTTTAGTCTAATAGAACAGCAGCTTTATTGTTATGCCTTGCATTTTTTTTTCCTTAGAAATATTAAATGCATTTTGTTTTGGATGCATTTGTACAAGCATGCTTTTATCTTTGTGCTGATAGAATGAGTATTTAACAGTGCTTTTATTTTATTTGCCCTCTTTGTTTTGCAAGGTCTTTTAGGATTTTAAAATAATTTTAGGGGGGACTTTTACCAGAAAAGTCCTAAAATGTAAATAACTAAGTATCTTAAAACACTGAAGTCATGTGTGAAAAAAACCTCCAAGGCACATTTCAATCTTTGCTACATGTTTCAATTACGTAGGGATCCATCAAAACAATTCCCTTCAAGCTTGGTATCTGCATTTTGCACAGTTGTGAACTGCCAATGACAGAGAAGTTCCCAAGAGGAGCAGCAGCTTCCTGAAGTACAGGAGTGGGAATTGAGGAGCCTGAAACTTTATGATCCCATCCTGGGGCATGAGGGTGGGGGAACCTCTTGATTCCTCACCTTTCTAGTCAGTAAATGGGAGGAATGGATGGAGGGAAAGGATGTAGCCGTGTCTGGGGAGTTACACTTTTAGTAACCTCTGCTTCCTACTGCAGCAAGGTAATTCTAAATCTGCATTTTGCTTGTGCTTTTAATTAATCGGTATAGTGTAGCTGACAACAACAAAAAGTGGAAAGTTATTGCTGTAAGACCTCCTGGTTGTAAAGCAGAAAGCGATTTTGCTGTTGGAATTAGGAGATGCTGAGCTGTTTGACAGGGCAGTTGAACATGCAGAGTCAGTCAGAATCACCAAGGAATGCCCAGACAGGGGATGGGTTTTTCTAAACCGACAGGCAAACGGCTCAGTCACAGAAGCACCATACCAAAGCCACCAACGGTTAGGTCTATTTATAACACCAGAGGGATGCTATCCCACCTGCACGCCAGCTTTAGAATGAAGGATGTGCTGCTTATTCTGGGAAATCAGATTAAATTCCAGAAATGAGTCAGTGCTGGGTGGTAAAAGTTCATCTGGTTACTGTCTGTCACCGGGACACCGTGTGCCCGAAGATGTCAAGGAGCTAGACGAAATTGAAGGTGAGGGTGAGGCTTTGCAAGCAGGCGGTGGAAGCTGCTGCTGATAACCCTCTCGTTCTGAAAGCCAGGCATGAAGTTATCAGAGAGCCAGTGGCATTTCTGCATCAAGCCAACTGCTACTGGGAATGCTTGGGGTTTCTAAGTGTGCTCTCTGTAATAGGGGCAAGATCCATTTCCAGGAGCTGGCTGGCTGTTTTTATCAAAAAGACCCCTCGATATTACAAGGACGTGAATGCTTCCAGTGCTCTTGAATTTTCCTCCCTCACTCTAACAGATTATGTGGCTTTGGCCTTTTGCATTAAAGGTTAGGTACTGCAAAGCGTTTAGCACGTTCTTCTGCGGTAAATTTATGTGAAGCATTGTATCATCAGCAGGGTTTGTGTAAATATCAGAAGACTAGATATAAGGTCTGTGAGAAGCTATGTCTATCCTAAATAGACGTGTCTTGCTGGGTTGGTACCACAGCAGTAAAACAGATGGTAGTAATAAAAGTTTAGTAGTGAAAATGGAGCTATGGAGCTAATACCTGTTTCAGTGTGAACTGGAGAACTGTTTAAAGTTTTCCAGCTATAGAAAAGTATCCCAGCCTCAAGTAAGTAGGAATGGACAGTGCACAATTAGGCTTACCTTTGCACTTCTTTCTTTTCTGAAGTCATGTACGAAAACTTCGCTGACTTTCTTCTCTTAACTTTCAGTATGCAGGTATCTATATGTAACTGTGAAGTTCTTGAACCTATCTCAACATGTTCAAGTTGGCTTCTTATGTGCAGCCTTAAAATTATGCAAACTTCTCAGTTGATCATGAAGTAGCTGTAGTTAGAGCCTGTGCTTTGAAGAGAAATGAACTGCCTAAGCTTGATTACTTAGGAGTGTTGCTTCTGAGAGGGACTTGCTGGCTCAGTCTCCCTGTAAATTCTGTTCTTTGATCTTTCTGCTGAGTCCATCAGAAAGCATATCAGAGTTGGACACTTGTCCCGTGGGGATTTGAACATTCATATCATTCGTTTAATGCTGGACATCAGACTGAAGTCCCAGGAAACCATACCAACAGATGGCAACTCCACCTGGAAGTTGTTATGCCCACAGAGTGTGGGGCAGCTCCACATGAAGATACAACCTAGGTTCCCCACCAACACCACCAAAAAAAACCCCAAAACAAAACCCACCAAACCAAACAAACCACAGCGCTGTTAACAAATTAGTAGCAAATTATTGTATCTGTGCTAATAATACCTGTTAATGAGCAGCACTGCTGACCTTAGGTACGGTGTTGCTGTGATGCAGCCATGCCATGTCCCTTTGTGAAATGGGTTGCACTGCCACCTTCCCATCAACTGAGCTTTGTAGGTGCCATTTGTTGTAGTTCATGTCAAAAGTTACAGTCCCAGAAAAATCGGACCTATACCTGGTGACTCAGTGCCTCTTCCTGCTACCTGTGTGCAGAAACCTAAAGATGTGCCTTTTTTTGTATATTGAAAAGCCAAGGAATGAAAAAATATGAATGGATTTGGCATGGTTCATGAGCTCTTCAGATTAGAAACAATGAGATTACAATGCTGTTCATCGTCCAGAAAAGAGGGCACATTATAGTGTCTCCAGGATTAGTAATATAAACACTAAACCTCCTCGGCTCAGTAGCTGAAGCTTATTTCAGTTCTGCAAATATCTCTTTAAGACTAAAATGCATTTGTTTACTCGTGCAAGGGTAGTTGGGAGAGCTTACCCTTGGAAATGCAGTTTAAAAAGAGGGAAAACATCCTCTTTGCTTTCCTCTCTGTGCTTCTGGTGTTTCCTTTCTCCATTTCTTGTCTGCATATTTTAAAAAGATATTTATTAGTCTCTATCTATGCATGCATTACACAGTTTCGTACCAAACACAACCTTAAGCATTCACTTAGTTTGTGGAGCAAGCACTGCCCTCTCTGTCCCCCTCCTCCTCCTCCCTGCCTTCTCCCTGGATGTGATTCTGATCCGTGATCCATCTGGAAGCAGAGCCAGATGGTCCTCACACACAGCGTGTACAGTACAAGTCCTCCCAGTCTGGGATGGGAATTGGCACTGAAGCAAATTTGAGTTCAAAAGTTTAACCACCCTATAGTAATTTACACATCTACAAATAAACGGAGCAGTTCCTTGCTCTGTGCGTTATATGAAATGGCCTTTCATGTTGGAGCTGCTTGCAAGGAGGATATAGGGTTCTCATGGTCTACATGGAATTCGGCAATAACACCACCATAAAATTATGGATTTCCCTTGTTTTGAAAGCTGACAGAGGCTGGGAGGCTTTGGGTTGCTTTCTGTCTTCATGAAAATGAATCTTCAGGTTTTGTGTAATTTTTTTTTTTATGCTTTATGAAATTCCCATGAAATGTGACACCTCAGGCTATGCAGACCCCATGTAAAACGAGGAACTGAACCGTGAAAAATGCACATCCTTAACTACTAAGCAAAGAATAAGTACTTGGGAAGTAGTCCCAGGAGCCTTTAAAGCCATTGTGGATGTTATATGATTTAACTACTCAAACTTCGTGAACGAGCCTTGAAAACAATGTACCTATTCCAACTGTTAGGAGCATATTACAGAGTATTTCTGCCTTTTTATAGTAATCTTTTAGCCTGAAAGTATCCAAAAACCTGATTCATTAGAGAAAAAGAAAATGTGCACAAAAGACATTCATAAGCCAGCAGAGACATGAATGCTTGCACGAAGTACGTGGCTGCTGGGGATTTCACTATGAATTACTTGTGTTGAAAATATGCACGTAAAAAATGGTAAAATACAGTTGAGAAATAGTGTTTGGTTATTCTCATTTCAAGATTAAATGCTTCCACAGCTATTTGTGACGGTGATTGCTAGGCTACCACACAGAGTGCTCTATCCTGATACAGAAGCAGGGAAAATTAAGGACTTTAAAGGAGGAGAGGGGGAAGTAGGGTCAAATGTGTAGGATAATTAGAAAGTGCTGACTGTGATTCCGTGAAGGTGATTATTGTGTGACATAAGGACGTGCCAAAAGTGAGATTCTTCAACTGTCTTTAGAGTTAATTTCCATATCCAGGTATGTCTGATTTATTTTAAGCTACATCTTAGCACTGTCTGTCTGGATATTTTGCAAATGGGTACGTGTATGCATTTCTATAGACCATATTCTCATAGGTGCAATCAGAAAATGTGAGTAGTGGACTGTACACTCTTAAAAGACTTATCATAGAATTATAGGGCTGGAAGGGACCTTAGTAAATCATCTAGTCCAACCCCCCTGCCAGAGCAGGGCCACCTTAGAGCAGGTTGCACAGGAACGCGTCCAGGCGGGTTTTGAATGTCTCCAGAGATGGAGACTCCACCACCTCCCTGGGCAGCCTGTTCCAGTGCTCTGCCACCCTCAAGGGAAAGAAGTTCCTCCTCACATTTAGATGGAACTTCCTGTGCTTAAGTCTGTGCTCACTTCTAGCTTCCTATACTCAAGTTTATTTTCATTACCATGAGGCAGTGACCTGCTTTAAGGCTCTGATTGCTACTGCATCAGTGTTAAAAAACCATAGACGATTCAAGAATATAAAAGCTATGTCATAGGACTTGCATGTATTAGCACAGTATTAATTATTAACCTATCATAAATGCTGTACTCATACATATGAGTCTAAGAAAAACTGTATGGTATTCATAGGCTGATGACAGTGAGGGATAGTCTTAGTGAGCAAAAGGGAATATTAACATTTCTGTTTGCTGCTGTGGAGGGTTTGTGCTTGCCTCAGTGCTTCCCAAGGCTTTGGGATTTATTTCGTGCTATGCAAGCTCTGATATAAAATGTTTGTTTTCCTCGTGGGTTTTTCTGTGGTTTGTCACTAAATGTTACCCAAGAGCTGAAAGGGCAGCATTGTCTTTGTGTTGCAGATAAGGAAATGAGGCACTTAAAAGCAGATATATTCTGAATTCAGAAAGATTCGGTAAGCTTGAGTGCTGATTTTGGGCTTGTCCTTGGGATGGTTTTTCATACTTGATATGGCACTTTCTGTTTATGCCTTTTTAATCTTTATTATTAGGGCTCCTTTTCCCATTTAGACTCTTGCTCAGCCTGTCCTAGCTTGATTTCTCTGATCTGTCTATAGATTTTCCCCTATCCTCATCAAATTTCTTTAACTTTCATCAGTTTATCATGTCATTTACATCATCAATCCATTCATTAATGTTTGTCAATTCATTTACATGAATTTCTTCAACAGTTTAACCTGGCTTAAACATCCTTTTTTCCCCATCACCTCTTCCCACTTCTGCACTGTCTGTCCTGGGTTCTGGCACCACAGCTGTGTTTGTGTGATGGTGTAATGAACTTGACAGAGGAATGTGTTCATCTGAAAAATGAGGATGTAAAAGTGGGTATTTTGGGTGGGGAGAAAAGGTGGATATTTTGTTGTTGTTTTGGACTTTTTCTTTTTAGTACTAGTGAATTACCTATTCTGGTTCTCTGTGGTGGGACACAAACCCCTGTGCCAGCAAAACCCTGAGTTTGGCCTGAGGCAAACAAATATGGGAGTGTGTTTCAATACCACTATCAAGTATGTAGAATCATAGAATCATAGAATTGTTGGGGTTGGAAGGGATCTTAAAGATCATCTAGTTCCAAGCCCCCTGCCATGGGCAGGGACACCTCCCACTAGACCAGGCTGCTCAAAGCCCCATCCAACCTGGCCTTAAAAACTTCCAGGGATGGGGCTTCCACCACCTCTCTGGGCAACCTGTTCCAGTGTCTCACCATCCTCATGGTGAAGAACTTCTTCCTAACATCCATTCTGAATCAACCCATCTCTAGTTTTAATCCATTCCCCCTAGTCCTACCATTACCCGATATCCAAAAAAGTCTCTCACCAGCTTTCTTGTAGGCCCCCTTAAGATACTGGTAGGCCACAATAAGGTCTCCTCAGAGCCGCCTTTTCTCCCGACTGAACAACCCCAACTCTCTCAGTTTGCCTTCATAGGAGAGGTGCTCCAGCCTTCTGATCATCCTCATGGTCCTTCTATGGACACGTTCCACCACGTCCATATCTTTCTTGTAGTAGGTGCTCCAGAAATGTACACAGTACTCCAGGTGGGGTCTCATGAGAGCAGAGTAGAGGGGGAGAATCATCCTCCCTTGACCTGCTGGCCACTCTTTAGTCACAGCTACAGATAGACTGTAGTCACAACTTCTGTCTCTCATCTCTTATCAGTTTCTTTCGTTAACATTGCTCACATCAGTCCTAATCCCTATATTCCCTCCAGACAAATAGCTTTTAGTCTTTCCCATTATTTCCCTCATTTATCCTAGTCACTTCATCTCTTTTCGTAACTCTCAGATGCTCATCAGGCTTCAGTGGAGACCATTGTAAGTGTCAAACAATAGTTATTTCAAAACTTTATAACTACACAAAGTTTTGACACCTTTTAATGTGGTCTGCATGAGCTTTTTCACCGACACGACATTATAATTTTCCTGAGCTTTCCAAAGAGGTCAAAATCTGAAAATATTTCAATTTCCAAAAATACTATCAGCAGCATTTTTAG
Organism: Rhinoptilus africanus; assembly: GCA_013400135.1. Lineage (NCBI taxonomy): Eukaryota > Metazoa > Chordata > Aves > Charadriiformes > Glareolidae > Rhinoptilus > Rhinoptilus africanus. The sequence continues at coordinate 41,640 of VXBO01003108.1, read as the reverse complement.
TTCCAGTGAGATGTTATCTTCTTCCTTCTGCCTTCCACAAACCCACCCTGAATATAATAAGTGTCAGAAATTTTCCATGAAAAAATAAAGTGTTGTGTTTCAAACATCACAGAAAGTTTCAGTCCAAACTCAAAACTTGAAATTATGGACAACTAAACCCAGCAATGTTTTCATGAGAACTATCAGGCAATTTTAGTAACAAGCAACAATACGTGTCCCATATGTAATGAGCCTTCAGATTCAAGAGGCTGCTGGCTCACTTTAAATACTGAAAATACGTAGGAAATGAGTGCTTTATTGGCTAGAAGTATGAAATTGTTTGTGTTGCTTTATTCTGGTCTTCAGCTGAAGTTGATGGGGTTGATGGGGTGACTACTAAACCAGTTACATTCAGAGTCTGTTTGTTTTTTACATACAAAGAACTGACTTAAAAATCTTTTGCATTTAAGGAAGTGTTCTAATGTTGAGTTCTTGTGTAACATCTTCATCATGAATTAGCAGAGCAAGACCTGATTGAGAAGTAAAAATCTGTCAGGATTTTCTGTTGGAATTTTGCCTTTATGTCAGTCCTTTGGACTATATAAGGACAGTTAAACATGTAGAAAGTATCATTTGAAATAATCCCTTTCAGATGGATTACAGGGCAGGATTTGTCTTGCCTAATTCCAGTTACCGTGTCTCAGGTAGTTAGCTAGACTCCTTCAGCAAGAGAGAACACAACATGCCTGTGTGATTTTTTTGTGTTTTGCTCCCTGATTAGCAGTTTGCTTCATATCTGCTGTTATCTTTTGTTTCTGTCCATTTTCCATATGAAGTCATGAGTGTGCGTCTGCATTTACAGTTTAACATAGAAAAGCTTTGAGTGTTTATTGTAAAACATTTTAATCTGAACTGGTTCCTCCGAAACAGTAGAGAGAATTTAGCAGAAACTGCTTCAGACCTTTATGCTATCTCAGTTATGACAAGAAAGTTGTCGGTCATAGAGAGTCTCAGTCTGAAGATCCGTGGTCATTTCCCTCAGTTTGGTTTGTTGAATGAGTGGTTGGAAAGCAGTGAGGATAGTCTTTTTTTCTCTTTTTATAGGTTGTATAAACTGGTTTATAGTCAGCTTTATGAAACGTATTTATCTTTCAATACCTTTCATTGTGGTTAATGTTCGTATGGAGGGGAATGAGATGAGGAAGAAGACAGAAAAGCCCCTGTAAACCTGCTCCTGAACTCAGGAGCTATAAAGGATAAACATCTAGACTTCACATTTTCAGGCCTTGGGAATCCTGGTGATGTGACATGCTTATTGCTGTAGTTGATAGGCATAGTCGATGCTTGTTATAAACTGGCAAGGCACCATTATTTAGTGCGTGTAATGCTTCCTTGAATCATCTATTAAAAGAGCAAGATTTTCTCTCTGATTTAAGGGGCGTCTCAGGAAGACTGGGATCCTTTATTTGGCATCCAAAGTTACGTACTCTGAGTGTACGTTTCCTCTATAGACAAGTATGAAATGGAATACATGAAAGAACCTAAGATTAGGAGCTAGCTTTGTAATGTACTAGGACATGTACTGTATAAACAACCACCCCTGTGTAATACATACCTTTTAGCCATGCTGATTCTAAAAGAAGAAGTTGGGAAGGACATTTGAACAACCTGTAAACTCAGAGAACTGGATCTTCTCTGACTTCCTGCATATAACCATGCAGGCATGCTTGGGACTGCCAGGCTGGTCAGGACAAGAATCCCACAGGACTCAGTAGAAGAAAAGACTCATGTTCTGTACTTGATTCTGTTGGAACTGAATGACATGCAAGAGCCCGGTATTTTCAAAGGCTGGACTTAGTTGATTTCCACAGATAGCATTCATGAATGGCGGAATTGTCATTTCAAGGGGTTTTAGCCTCATCGCCTCAGTTGAACAAAGACCTGAGTAGAAAGACTTTAGCCTTCCAAAATCAGGAAAGTGAGCCAGAATCCTATTCACTAATCCATACCATCAGAGCCAGCTTTTGGCCAACAGACCTATAGTGCATGTCCTTCTAAATCTGAGGTAACAGCTGTATGCTTGGATGTATCACCTAGAGCCGTGCACGTGGTGGCCCGTGGTGGCCCCCAGGCTGGTTGTCGAAGCACCATGGACAGGGGCAGCTCAGCGACGGTCTGCACAGGGCTTGGAGCTCAACAACATCCTTGGAAAGGTTCTTGTAAGCCTCCACAGGTGGTGCCAAATCAGCAATTCTTAATTGCACGTAAAATAGGCCCTCCTAAACTCTTTCTCACAGGCATTCCAGATTTAGTCCTCCTGTGCAATTGGTTTCGGTCCAGAGCTATTCTAGGCCCCTAAAATGCTGTCTGATAGATAAACAAAACTATTCCTACCTGACACTTTGAGAAAGTACTGCAGGTGTTCATGGAGTCCTCTTTCCGAGTGTTTCCCACTTGGTGCCAAAAACCCCCTTTTGAATGCATTTTTGTGTAGAGTGAATTTCAAGAAGTCATGGCCTGTACTCTTTATGTGACACTTCATTTGAGCACAGTGATGCTGTGATTTTAAACAGCCTTTCCTTGAGTGGTTTTAGAAGATCATGTGAACTAACTTGTAGCTGGAGCATTGACATGCTACTTCCAGATATTTATAAGAATATACTACTTGGTTACAACCAGAGTATCTGGACTGCTGTTGGCTGTGGTTACCCATAGATGGCTGCTGCTAGAAGTGTGCCCTTGCAAACGTTGTGGCAAAAAGAAAAAAAAAAGTTGTTTGTTTTTTTTCTATCCTAAAATAGTTTGCTAATGGCAGTCAACATCATCTGCTTGCCTCGGACAAGACCGGGTACAAAGAAAAGAAAAAGGTATATTTGGGTCAAGAAAATGGTGTTAACTTTTGAGATACTGAAGCTTCTCATTCCTATTATAAGGATACATGTACAATGCTACCCATATTGAAGACGGTTACTCTCAAGAAACTATAATTTCTTGGCATACAGTCAGTGTGAATGAGGCTATGCATGTTCCGTCCTTGATTTATGGATTCTTGCCCCATGCTGCATTTGTAGTTGTTTGGGAATCAGAGGAGTGCTATGGCTGCTCTGTCCTTTTTGTGTGGTGTAAATGGGGAGCCATGCACCAAGTCATAGTGGATCCAGGGGGAATGATCCATACTTAAACACAGCTTCATCACTGTAATTAGTGCATGGGCTCTGTCAGGGAGCCTGAAAGTGTTATTTCTCCCCAAGCCTTCGGAGAGGCATGAAAATGATGATGTTGGCCTTTGAATTGAAATTATATATTAGGTAGGGTGAAAATAAGTCCTGAGAAACTTATTTATAGCTAGGGTTTTTTAATTTTACTTTCACTCCCATGTCATGTTATTTTGCATTTACTGGTATAATTCATTTTACAGTTGTAATTCTGTAAGTAAAGTTAATTTTTGAACTTTCTTGCCTATATACCAGTGCATTGCCCAGATGTTCAGGAGTATATTGAATTCAGCAGGTGCTCTCAGCAGCATTGTTTTGGCTGCAAAAAGTGATGGAGAGCATGGAAAATACCAATGCTCTGAAATTGTAAGGCAAGCTTCAATAACATTGAGTTACTAGAAATAAAACATACTGGATTCTTTGTATTTGCAGACTGATCTCTGTGCATAAAAGTATCATATTTTAAAGTTTTACTCTGCAGTCAAAAGACCAAGAAGCTTGGAGGAGATTCTCAGTTAATGATATCACTCCAGACCTGAGGCTGTAGTTAAAACGTAAACAGATTGCTGTGGAGTTACAGGAACTGCTCCTTATCAGGTGGCAGTGCTACAAATGCCGTTCCTTCTGAATGCGAATGTCCCTTGGAACAGCAGCTGCTGCTGCATCTAGGTGCGATGTGTGTGCATCATGACCCACTAGGCACAATTCTGTCTTCAAATATTGTAAACCAGGATGGTTCTTACCAGCAAGGAATTTACAAAGTTTTGTTGCAAATTAGGTTAAGATATGATAGCCTTCATTAAGCTTTTGTTTAGCCTACTAACACAAATAGGAGTTAACTCTTGACATGTGTGTGAAACACGCGAATTGGGTCCAGAACTCTTAAATAATAAAAAATGTAGGAGTCTCTTTCATAGATATTTGTCACTTGTAATGTTCAAGCAAACAAAAACACAATAATCCTGAAAATTATGTTAATATTGAAAAAGTAATCTTTGTTTTTCCTACGTGGTTGTATTGCCATTTACTGGCCATCTTTCATTTCAAAGGCACCATGATAATTCCTTTGAAACACAAGAGCTTTTTTATGTAAATGCTCTGAAATCTTTGGAAAAGTTAATGAAAAATAATCAGAGTAACACAGCACTGCTTTAGCTGAAGAGCTCATTTTTCAATAATGTTCTTTCATGTTTATTTATAAGTTAAAAAAAGTCTTAAGATTAAAACATCTGATTGCTGAATTATCCTGTGAGAACCACAAACACATTACTGTACATCATGAAATGCCAGTAGTTGTCTTACTATATACTTCATATAGATTAGATAGGACTGTGGATAATCTTAAATACAGTGGGGGTTTTTTGGCATTTCTACTCTTCCCCCAACTGTCGTGTTCCCAACAAGAACCACATTGCATTTAAGGGCTTTTTTATATGCTCTAATAACTTGAAAGAATTCTAAATATATGTTATTGCTGCTAATGAAGAACAGTGCATGCTACGTTTACGTTTTTGGAAATTATTTCTTTTTTGTCTTATTTTTCCAGTCAAATGAAATTCAGAGCACTGAAAGAAAATTTCAATTTTTAATTTCCTCTCCTTGGATGTTTCACATCTTTACACCACCATTACTGCCAGGAGATAAGATCCAGCAAATCAAAATTATAAAGACAGCTTTGCTTTTACAAGACCATATTCCCACTGTAACAGGCATTAAAGTTTTCCTTTGGCATCACTTTGCAACAGTGTAGGCTATAATCTATGTCTGACAGTGAAAAGATAGCTTCTGCTGCCTCTATTCTAGCTGGAAGAAGTTAGGGAAAGCATTACTTTCGCTTTCCAAAAGAGCAGAACAAAATGCCAGTGCTTCCCTATTCTCTTGCATTATTGCTGTTTGTTTCCACATTCCCCAACATCCACTCCGTTGGTCTGGAGTGTGGAACTGGTCTGGGGTAAATTCACTGGTTACCTGTTCTTGGTGGGTCAGTTGGACTTCTTTCCGGTCTCAATCCCATTATTTGTGGATGTGTAGAAACAGGTGCAGCAGCACAAGCGTAAGTAGCTCCCTTGGGCAGAAGGCCATCATCTTCCAGTGATGGTGTTGGCTTTTTCAAAGTGCGAGTAAAATTCTTGCTCCAGTGACTGAGCTGAAATGACTTTTTTTTTCTTCTTGCTGTTACTGGCCCGTGGGTTGATCTTGCGCAAGGCAGTTTTGACTCCTGATGTTTCAGTGTGACCACTAGTAAAATCTTCTGCTATTATATTTACTATTATTAATTTTTGGTTTAATTTAAGTTTTTTTTTAAGTTTGTGTGCAAAATTAAATACGGTATTTTCTTGGGTGTGCATGGAGAAGATGAAAGTCGTCTCCCCGTTGTGATCGTAATTGGATGGTGCTGCTGGAGGGCAGAAGCACCAGGGCCCTTTCTGCCGGGTAGGGCTGAGATGGAGAGAGCTGGGAAGTGACCTGGAGAGCTTTGTTTGCTGCTGCTCCAAAAGAGATGGAGGGGAGCGGCAGGTGGCTGCGACTGCTTGAACATATCTGCAGTAATAACTACGACCCTTTCAGCCTTGCCTCTTCATTTTTTTTTTTTTGCAGCAATCTGAACCAACCTGGCTATTTTAGCAGAGGGAAGCAAAAAATGGTGGCTGTTTGACTGCCCTACTAGTCTGCTGCCTTAGGGAAGTGCTCATACTGTGTGTGTGTGTGCTTATCACCGTGTTTCTTTAGTTTTTTCTCATATACTAGTGGTTCTGATAGAGACTGAGTAGAGAAAGGGAAGATGGGAGAAAACGTAGTTTACTGTTTTTCTTATCTTTTTTGGAAAAAAAGGAGGAGAGATGAACTATTCACACTATTCAACATTCCACACCTAACTTGGCTAAATGAAGAAGCTGATTTCCTTAGGGTCACTGGGAAATTGATAGAGACAGGCTTCTCAAGAGACCCCTACAGAGCAAAGCCCAGTTTTTATTCATTTACCTGAGGAGCCTAGCCAGATAATGACTTAGTTACCGAAAGCCAGCTGATACCTAAAGAGACGAGTGTGGGGAACGATGGGTGGAATTCCTCTAAAGCATGCCAAAGAACCTATAAATGGTCTCAAAATAATGGTATAATACATAATAGGCATAATAATTGTATTAGTGTGTGTCAGAGAGAGGGTGGAGTGGTTATGGGAGTAAATATACCTTTTCTAAGTACGCATATATGAAGTAGGATTAAAGTAGTTACAGGATTGCTTCCCTGTATTAGACTAAAATGAAACAATCCGAAAGTTATTACTGAGTGTTGCGAGACACAGATTACGGTAACGATCCATTTTATTTGCCATTTAACTCTTTTCTATGTAATTTATTCAGGAGCCCGTGGTATTTGAATGGAATCTCATTGCTGGAGATAAAGGAAAATGGACACCCTTTCTTTGAATCCAGTTTTACTCAGATGTTTGAGATGCAAAATATAGGAAGAGTGAAGCAGTCTAAGACATTACAGATGTTGACTGGGAAAGAAGGCAAATGTAATTCCCTTCCCGCCATCCTGATTACCATGCTTAGCCCGTCCTGTCAGACAGGTTTCACCTGTGCTTATTTTGCCTCCCGAGATTCAGAGGTTTTATAGTCTCATGGGAATTGCTAATACGGTGGAGGGTCCCTCAGCTCCTGCCTTTTTGCAGTGCATTCTGGTTTCAGAGCATGGCGCAGCTAGTGCTGTGTTGGCTGGAGAGTTATGGAATATTTCTCCAAGGTTATGTGGATGACTGCTGTTCTCTGTGTCAGAATGATTGTGGTTTAGGTCTCAAACTAAAGCTATTACTCTAGCAATCATTTTTTCCCTTAAGCAAAAGGTGACTTATGAAAATGGCAGCTGACTCTCTACTTCAGGCTTTTCTTTTGGATTGCACGTAAAAACAAAAGCCTGAGACTAAATTGCCTTGAATGGAAAATTGTGTTTATTAGTGCTGTATTCATGTCACACTCTATTCTGCCAGGCTTCCTACTTCCAGTGAGACAGGTCACATATATGAAATCCTGCTTTCCAGCACTGAGTGCTAATTAGTCATGTAGGCTGCAACAAGAAATCATCACTTGATACCTCATCTTGGGAGATTAACAACGGGTTCAAGTGGCATCTGGAGTGCTTAGGTGAAAACCAGCCTCAATTAACTAGGTTGCTGTCCCTTTCATTAGTAAAAGCAGCAAGTAGAAGAAGGCTGGTCTTTGTAAAGCTGTTTTCTGAAATTAATACTACAAAATAAATTGGGATTTTTCATTGTAGTCTTGACCTCAAAATAATGGGACATCCTTACCAGGCCTGTGAAGGTGTGACAGTGCCCTTTTTGTCAGTGCTGTCAGGGAAATTTATTTGCTTGAACTTTGGCAAGGTTATTGTAACGATTGCTTCTACTGGTCTTCTAGTTAATTTGCGTCCTTAATCAGTGAAGCTTCTGTCTCATGGAAAGGAAAAGATAACTAGGATCCTGGCTGTGGAAGGACCCTTTCCATGTAAGAACCTGCTTCTTTGACGTGTGTTAAAGTCAGGGGGAGAAGTGGTCATAAGCTAATAACTACTGGAAATCGTCCAGAGGAAAGACCTGTCTCTTCAGCAGGAAATCTGTTTTCTGCTATATTACAGACACTGCCATAATTTAGGTAAATGAGGCTGTCTGTATAGCTCTGCTACTATAATTCTCTCTCCTGAAAATAAAACTTAACAAGAAGGTACTTCAACTTATTAGGAAGCAGTCGACTCATGTTGTTTACACTTTTGACATTGCCTTTATGGCTTTTTATAGCTGTTCTGTAAGTCACTCAGAAAAAGTCATGAACAGGGAGATGATGTGCATTACTTCAGTTTTCTGCTCACTGTTGTTTCTGAAATGATTAATCCATTACTCAGACATTTACTCTAGTCAGTAGAATCAAATATGCTTCTAAATTAATACCATCTTCCATAGAGTCACTCCTCTGTATGCATGTACCTATTACCAGTGGATATACTCAAATTTCCAGTATCTCTTTTGTTCTTTGTTCTTCCTGCTCTTCAATTATGCATACCATTCCTTCTGCTTCTTATGAGTCATTGCAAACTGTATTCTTCCTGCTTACAGAAAAAGTGTGATAAAATGCAACATTTAGGCCTATTTAAAGCAAGAAATCACAGGTGTTGCTCACATGTTTTCATAGTCCTTCGTTTGGCTTCAGAAACTTCTTGTGGCAGTTCCTCTTTTGTTTACTTTCTAAGAATGACAACATTAGTTGTGAATTTAATTGGATTGACTTTTTGCTCTTCAAAATTCAGGCTATAGAGATGCCTTGCATTGAAACCCTGAAAATGAAAGCAGCAGAACTGTGTCCTTTCACTAAGTACTATTAAGTTGTCATAAACCTTCATTTAAAATTTAACTTTGATAGACTTTGTTGAAGCGGGAATTAAAAAAGAGGAAAATATTTCTAGATTGATGGAGAAAGGGTAGGTTTAGACATCAAATTTCCTTGACCTTTCTGGGATCTCCCTCTGCAGCTGCTGAAATGACAGTCTAGTAGGAATCAGTGATGAAAGTGGTGTGAAACGTAAACTTTTCTTTCCACATACATCGTTATCTTGGACGCTAAACAAGACGATGTCATCTGTTGTTTGTAGCATGCATTTTGTCATAAAAATAGAATTCTGAACCCACTGTGAAGGTCTGGGTTTGAAAACAAGATTTTAAAGATCTTGTGCAAATAAACAGCAATCCTTTTCTAAACTAATTATAGATACATGAAAGCATTTAGATGAATGGGTTAGATGAATGGACAGTGAGGTGGATAGAAAACTGGTTGAAAGTCAGTGCTCAGAGGGTTGTGATTAGGGGCACAGAGTCTAGTTGGAGCTCAGTGACAAGTGGTGTTCCCCAGGGGTCAGTACTGGGCCCAGTGCTCTTCAATATATTCATCAACGACCTGGATGAGGGGATAGAGTGCACCCTCAGCAAGTTTGCTGACGACACAAAGCTGGGAGGGGTGGCTGACACCCCGGAAGGCTGTGCCGCCATCCAGAGAGACCTGGACAGGCTGGAGAGCTGGGCAGAGAGGAATCTTATGAAATTCAATAAGGGCAAGTGTAGGGTGCTGCACCTGGGGAGGAATAACCCCCTGCACCAGTACAGGTTGGGGGCTGACCTGCTGGAGAGCAGCTCTGAGGAAAGGGACCTGGGAGTCCTGGTGGACAACAGGATGACCATGAGCCAGCAATGTGCCCTTGTGGCCAAGAAGGCCAATGGCATCCTGGGGTGCATCAAGAAGAGTGTGGCCAGCAGGTGGAGGGAGGTCATCCTCCCCCTCTGCTCTGCCTTGGTGAGGCCCCACCTGGAGTACTGTGTCCAGTTCTGGGCTCCCCAGCTCAAGAAGGACAAGGAATTGCTGGAGCGGGTGCAGCACAGGGCTACAAAGATGATTAGCAGACTGGAACACCTCTCTTATGAAGATAGACTGAGGGAATTAGGTCTCTTTAGCCTGGAAAAGAGGCGTCTGAGGGGGGACCTAATCAACACCTATAAATACTTGAAGGGTGGGTGTCAGGAGGATGGGGCCAGGCTCTTTTCAGTGGTGCCCAGTGACAGGACAAGAGGTAATGGGCACAAACTTGAGTATAGGAAGTTCCACCTAAACATGAGGAGGAACTTCTTTACCTTGAGGGTGGCAGAGCACTGGAACAGGCTGCCCAGGGAGGTGGTGGAGTCTCCATCTCTGGAGACATTCAAAACCCGCCTGGACGCGTTCCTGTGCAACCTGCTCTAAGGTGGCCCTGCTCTGGCAGGGGGGTTGGACTGGATGATCTACTAAGGACACTTCCAGGCCTATGATTCTGTGAGTCTGTGAAGTGGCCATGTTTTGGGATTTTTTTTTCACGATACTGTAAAACTTGAATTTTGAGAGAGGGATGTCTAAATGCAGATACATATACTTAAATAGATTTATCTGCAGATAAGCATCTGTATACATCTTGTATATGTATAACAAAAACATGTGCACGAACATACCAAAACCCAAATGTGTGGGATGCAAGGAGAAAAAAAAAATATTGGTGAACTGTAGAAATTACCTAGAAGAAATAATTTAAACTGCAATAATGCATTTAATCTGCATTTGGAGATTTCCTAATCTTCTAGCTCTCTGAAATTTATTTGCTTAATCATAATTGTAGGTGCTAATGTAGCTGTGTTTGGAAAACTAAAAGGAGAATATAACGATATTTGGAAGGCACAGTTCTTTGCACAGTCATGACTGACCTTGCTGGATCCAGAGTGTATGCGACTTGATTGTGCAAGGAAACATGGTGGAGAAGGTTCAAGAGGAAAGCTAACCTTCAAGTTCTTCATTGTATGTACCCTATATTCTTTATGTAAATTAGATGAGGAATGTGTACGGTGTATGCTGTATACAGAAGTCTTGTTAAAGTTGGCAGCCTAGATTTAAGAAGAAAGGTGATGAAAGAAGACAGATGAGGTAAATGCAGCAATATCTGATTTCAGCTTTGTAGTCATCGGGGGCTCTGAGGGCAGGCAAGCTTGGTGTGACCTTGGAAATCCACCTGGGACTCCGGTACCTCGCTATGTCTCTGTTTTACATTTTATTCTCCAGCTTTATGAAATATCATGTAATTAAACCCTCAAAGAAGTGAAAGGTGACTGTTGAATCTCATGAATTTAAACATGGCAATTTTTTTTTCTTTTTCCTTGAATTTTTTTTTTTTAGTGTTCAGAAGATAAAAAGAAGTAGAGGATCTGCAACTTTTCCATGTGCATTTATGAATATTCATTTTTAGGGAGTTGGTAAACACACCAAGTAAAACAGCTCTACAGGTGCTGTTTGCATGAAGTGGCCTCTTTTCATGGAGCATGCGAAGTACATGGAAAGGTTTTGCTTGTTTTGTTAGTTGGATCATTTCCTTCAAGCGTGTTCTTAAAGCCCTTTGACAAATGAAAAAACTATAAAGTGTTTCTTTTGGCAACAGATAAATAAAATATCATGCTGGAAATTGTCCCAAAAAAGACGACATTCTTAATGTTCAAGAAAATGCCATCTCTCACCTTCTGAAAATTTCTGTCCAGAGACAGTTCTTGTGTTTCCTTCTACAAGGTGGGGGAAGGAAGGAAGGAAAGGAAAACAAAAGGGCAGTATGCATGTGGTCAACCCCAAATTAATTGCTTTGCTAATGCTACCATTCCTGTGAGTGACCTTCCCAAGGTGTTACCATGTTTACATTATAAGCTGGACCAGCTGCCTGAACTAGGTTCCATGGTGGTAAATGCCGTTCCCTCCCTCTGACCCCGCTCAGGAATTCAGGAAGGGAATAGGGGAATTAATTGGGTCTTTCGCAGAGGTGGCCTCACCAGCAGTGTGTGGTACCTTGTTACTGTAGGGTTCATTGCAGGTTTAGGGGCTGATTTCCATCCCTGTTTCATTTAAAAAACACATTGCAAGTAGGGAGAGTCATTCTTCTAAGAGAAGGCGTGGTAGGAAAAGATTGAGCAAAGATTTGGTAGAAAAAGGTAGCTCTCTACTAGTCTTTCTTGCTGAAAAGCAGCATCAGGTAGAAATGGAAGGTTTTGTGGGGACAGGGTTGTATAGTCTGGAGAATTTGTCTAGAGATTTATGTAGTTTGGATAAGCATTCTGGCTCTGAGCCTTTCTGTATGTTAAACTTGAAATGAGATTAAAGAAGGCGGGAAAGAATAGACTTTATTTTTTTAATGCTTGTACCAGAAATTCTGATTCTTTCTCTCACCACTTCATATTTTATTTCTCTTTGTGAAGTCGCTTGGATTGGATGCATTTTAGGCAACTTATTTATGTAACCAGTTAGAAGTTCTCTCACAAGTTGGTATGGAAACACGGAGCTCTCAGAGGTTTACACAGAGAGGTATTTTGGAGTCTCAACACTTTCTCGGGAAGATACAGAACAGTTTAGTAACATCTATTATGCAGTGGTTTTGAAATATTTTTTTACAGTTTATATCAGCTATAATACTGCAGTGTTGATCTTGTAAAACTCTCTGAACATTTTTTTACACAGTAGCAAGCAGCTGTCCTTATTTAACTGATAACTAGTGTTTACATTTATTTTTTCTACTGATTGACCATCAAATGTGAATTACTGGCTTTCAGGCTTTCATGTTGCTTTTGCACTTCGTGTTAGCATAAATTTATTTGTATTGAGCAGTGCATCAAAATAAGTATATTTCAGTTCCACTTTATTTTATTCAGCAATAAAGCAACTCAGGTATCTTATTTAATTTTTAACTTTTCCATTATCTGTACTGTATGAAAAGTGAAAGATTATCCTTCTGCCTTGAGTGATCAGAAAGGATGAGAGTAGTGAAAACTAATTCCCAGTTGCAACTATGAAACAGAATTAACAGCCCTAGAGATTGTAGTAATCATTTTGTGAAGAGGAAGGACTCTTTACACTGAAGACAGCATACCCCTTGCCTCATAGTTTAGTTTTGTATGGACACAAATAAATAATTTACCCCATTTTGTTTGACAACCTTTCATTTTACAATCAGAAGTTGTTCCAGGTGGCAATGATGATCACAGGGTCAGCAATTAATTGCTGCTTGCAGCGTTCTCCCAGATGTAAGGATACCAGCCCCCCCCCAAAAGGTGAGATGTTTGTTGAACAGATGGTTGGAGCTAAAGGTGCCCTTCCAGGGCAACTGGGAGGCTATAGGAGTAGCAGCCCGGAGGAACAGTGGTCTGGAGCAGATCAGAGGTCTGTTGCTGCTCTCTATCACATAATCTTCCCTTGCCAGAGTTTGGTGTGAAGAGCTTCAGGATGCTCTTCATCCTCAAAGAGTTTGGTACAGTGATGAGAAAGTTTTGGAGTTTGGTGACATTTTATCAGTGCTGCTATTGAGGAAACAGGGATAAAGGGGAGTTGTCCCAAAAATGGAAAATATATCAGAGGATGACAAAGCCACATGTGATGGCTGATGGGTGGTGTTTTGTGAACATAGGAAGTAGCTTGGATATATCAAAACCCTTTGGTCTGCGAAGTACCTCTGGATGTATCAACTTGAATTATTATCCATCTAAAATAACTCCTGCTTCTTCAAGCTGCAGGTATCGTTGCAATGATGGCCTGAACTTTTTCAATCATTTCTGGTGAAACAATTTCTGACAACGTGACTTCTATTATAAACCAGAGATGGTTTGTAGATTTGTTTGTTGTGTGTAAAAAGTTAATAGGGGAAGTATTTATTCTGTTAAATGGCAAAAAACAGTGTGCTGAATCTAGCCATTTCATTCCATGTGGGCATGATGTGGGATTTTTTTAACACCCCCAATTATCCCCCCACTGGAAATAAGGCTTCCAGTCGTCAAAGTTCAGGGGGAAAAAGGATGGTGGTGTTACTCATTTTAAGGTTCCTGACATGGGGGGAAAGAGTTTTTCACTGAACCTCTGCCGTAATATTAGTATGTAATGGACTTGCAAGACAAGGAATTTCAATTCAGTCATTTTGGTCCCTGTTCACATCTGTTTGGTTTTTTTGGGGGTGCCACCACACTATTCAGAGCTGAACCTAAGGTTGCAGCTCTTCTGTGGATACTTGAAGTACAATTATAGCAAAAGATATTCTCGAAAATCAGATTGTCACGTGTCTCACATGTAACATCCAGAGCTAGTGGAAGCCTTAACTTCTCTGCAGAACAGGACAGGATCCTTTCTTTACCTCACCGATGTGCTATGCAGAAAATGTATTCAGACCTGTGAAGCACTCAGTATATTGATGAACATCATAGAAAGCTCTGCAGGAAATTAAATACTCCGTCTTCACAGGAGGTTTGCACTAAAAAATTCTGAGGACCACACACTAAGAAAGTGCTTTTTAGACAGTATTTTCCAGCACTTGCTTTGAATAAAGTAGTACTCTAAAGCTCAGAAATAATGTTCCTTGAAATTGATTTTGACATAGTTAAGTTTGTGCACAAAGTAGGCTGAATGAAGTTTTCTACAGGAATCTTAATTCTGTCATTTCTTAAATTCCAAGTGCTTGAATTCTGTACACCTACTGGTCTTTTAATTTCTTTCTAAGTACTCAGAAAACGATAATTACACATTGTAGATTTGTCTTGATCCTGGACTAACTGTGCCATAGATGCATAGTCTTCTATGGCAGTTATGCACAGATGGTTTGGGTTCAGTCCACATCACTTACTGCAGGAGTGTTGTGCAGAAGTCTCCGTGATACTTACGGGACTGGTTTGGGTCTGGAAGTAATTTAGCTGCTTCCATGCAGAGCCCGAGGTTATTGCTCACAGAGCAGACCTCGGCAGCCTTGCTCTGAACTTTCTAACAGTAGGAGCTGTTAAATTCTCCTGTCTCCAAATTGCCTTTGCACCATCTTCTTCACTGTTAGTGTTATCCAGGGATCCCAGTCCTATGTAACCGATAAATAATGCAGTCATCAGAACATGCTTGCATTCATACTGAGGATTGCCAGTAATGCTGTGGTCACTAAATTGTAGTAATACCAACAAAATGAAATAAAATCACCCCAAAATTATTTTGGAAATAGAATGTGATTGTTAACTGCATTTCTCCTTTACATAGTTACTGGTAAATAAGAAACGTAGACTGTCAAACTTGACTAAAATATACCACCTTCATCTTCATGTTCAGCCAGTACCTGATTGTCTCTCCCTGCCACCACACAGGTGATGACTGACTAGGCACCAATGTCAGACCTCACATTTTAAATATCATGGTTTTGTACGAGAAAGAAATAAAGCGAAAAGCAGAGATTCTGTAAACTCTTTTTCTGTCAATCAGAAATTAGGATTTAATAAATTTTTGTAAGTGTATCTTTGCTTGAGAATTTTGAGAAGGGGGATAAAATGGGATCAGTGTGCATTCTACTTAGTTACCTATCTACATTCAGTCAGAGAGGAGAAAAATCTGAGCATGACACTGATGAAGATGATTTTGCTATGTTTCCCTTTAAGAATTGCTGTAATAAGATGGGATTCAGTATTCAAAGGAGTTCTCACTGTCACCGTGCTGAAGCGGAAAAAAAAAGAATAGAGGGATTAAAAGAGAATTACAGTTAATTTGGAAGGAATCTTTGCTCATTATCTGAGATGAATGAGCAGAGACACAAAACAGCATTTTCAATCAATATTTTGGAAGAGTGTGAGCTCTGTACTTAAAGAGATTTGTAATGATGTCTCTTCTCTGCACCTTTTTTCTCATGGGAAGTCCACTTCAAATGACAGAGATGAACTTGTGACTTGAGCACATTCTTTACGAAGAGATTTGAAAGGAGACTGTATAACCCTAAATTTCACATAGCAGCAGACGTACTTGAAAAAAAAAAGAATAAAAAGCACATTTAATGAAGTGTTGTATCAGTTTGCTTTCTAGTGCTGACTTTGGCTTTGTTTAGCCAGTACTTAAAGAACAGAGTCTTTCATTAATTTGCCCTAACAAGCATAAATTCAGGAGATGAAAGTGAATTCTTTAATGGCACGCACATTACTGCAGGGTGGAGACTATCTGAAACACTAGAGGCAGGCTGAGCATGCTGAAGAGCAATAAATATCTGAAAAGTATATCAGGAATTCAGTTTCAGCATCCGTCACGGTGTAATTATGATGAAGAAAATTAGAAGGATATACTCACTGTTGTTTTTTAAGGCGGTTCAGTGAATTAAAAACTGACAGGTGCATTTTTTTCTTAAAAACACTTTATATTTGGTTGCATCCCTCAATAGACAAAGACACGGAGATCTTGATTCAGTCAGCTTTTATTTTCAGGCGGTTTGATTTGAATCTTTTATGGCCAGCACACTATGGTGAGGAGGCTGAGATGCGGTGAGACTTCCAGTCTTATCTGTGCTTTAAACAGATGCGCTTTCTTCTTCCACTTTGCTTAAGAACTATGTTAATTTAGTTGCTGAAGTTAAAGCACAGTGAATTCTTATTTATCCTATTGATTGCTGCTCTTGAGTCATTCCTTCCTGAGCAGGGGAGGAGATCAGTGATTTTGCATGGTTTGGAATATAGGTAGACAGGAAAGATGGGAGTTTCTGTGCTCCTCTACAGTGAGCTTTAGATCACTTGTTTTCAAGATGATAAAAGCATTGAAGAAATCTTAAGTTTCTATTGAAAAAAAAAAAAGAAAATCCGTTTCTTTACTTTTTTGCCACTAACATTTCAAACACTACTCAAGTGTCCCCAGAATGATCTTAATACTTCTGCGCTGTCTGTTAACTTGTTGCATTTCTGTCTATTGTAGAAAGCCAGTGCTTCATAGGAAATTTCAGGCTTGTCTAAAATCCTGTGACTGTTATCACTTTAGCAGCAAGTATTGAGAAATAGTGGAAGTGATACCTACTTGAAGTGTCTTGTAGTGCTTCTTAAAATAATGTTTCTTCTTCTGTTGTGAGGCTTTTCCATATGCGGTCTCTTATGTGGGGAGAAGAGGGAACACTCTTTATAATACATTGCCAGGTGAAGAAACTATATGGGAATTAAAAACCATCTTAATATAGAGAGAATATAGCTGGAGAAATTTATTTGTATTTTTGTTTTTAGTGTAGCTCTTCTATGGTATTCCCCAAGCACACCTTACACTACCAGCTAGAATAAACAGGGTTTGAACTATACTGAAAGTTGGAAGGCAACTGAAGTGTCACTTTTGGCAGAACACTTTGTTTCCCGCAAAACCCTCTGTGGGAAGTGATGTGAAACACTGATGGTAGGATTACTATTTTCATTGACTGCCATTCGTCTTTCTTTTTCTTGTATTTTGTTCTTCAAGAATATAGTGTGTGTTATTTTTAGAAGTCCGGAGAATATGCCACAATATATGAATTTTGGAGACTGGCTTTTGGGTTTTGAGTAGCAGAAGTAATTTTACACGCCCACTGAAATCGTTTTGACTCTCAGTAAGCCTCCCTTAGCACTCATGATAGCAAAAACACATTACTATATGACAACAAATGATCACTGATCAATTTTTGTGCTTTACGAAGACTGTGCTGCTGTCTAGGGGTAGAACAATGTTTAAAGTTTCAACTGGTATAGGAATTTCTCCTTTTTTCTTTTACTCCTCTTATTATATAATAATTTTGGGAATTCTCTTTCCTCTTTTTGCTTCCCAAGAACCTTCCTTTTTGTTTAGGAAAAATGTAAATATTAGGAAATGTGACTTTTTTTTTTTTCCAAGAAAAATTGAAAGGAAAAAAAGCAGTCAGTGAGAATCTATCAATTTTTCACTTCAAAACTGACAGGTTTCATCCTGGAAGGTTTACGGTTGCACTAATAAAAAATACTGTTGATGACTGAAAGTGCTCGGTGTATGAACACTTCTACACTACCATATGTCCATTTTCTTCTTTAGTCCATTTGTTAAGCAGCCCAGCTGTGTTACCCCTTGATTCTCTTTACTTTCCACACAGGGCAGGAACCCCAAGACTGTGCTTTTTTCCATAATCACTGCAAAAGTGCCTGACTGCAGTCAGTGAAGATCCTATTGGCATATAACAAAAAAAAAAAAAAAAATCATGCATTCCCTCAGAGTTTTCTCAGCCCCAGGTGCAAAGGCACACAGAGTCTGACAGTCAAAATAAGCCGGTTTTGCTAAGAGCAAATCTTGATTGCATTTTCTTCTGAACTTCTGTCTGACTCTGGTGTTTCCCAGTCCGAATGCGGAGTTCATTCTCAAGGCTTAGCTTTTTGGCATGTAAAGGAGATGCTGGAATTCCAAACTGATGTGCTGGATGTAATTGATAATGATTGATAAAAGACAGCCAGCACCTGCGGGACCTTTGTGCAGGATAAATAGGTGTCTGAGGAGTTCAAGAAAGGGAGCTGCAGAAATTATCTTTACTGTTCTGCAAAGGTTGGTTTGTGTTTCCCTCTTTGTACCTTCAAAGTCAGGATTAGTGTTGTTTACACAGACAGAAGGCTTACGTTCATGATGATTAATGGAGAAGGAAAGGCCTTGAAATCCATCACATCTAGCACATTGCCAGACTAAATTACTCCCAAATAGAAGGACCAAGGTATCACTTCTTAACTTGGGATTCTCACTAGTTTCCCGAGTTAAATTCTAAATATAAGGTAAATTTTCTTTTCTGGCTTCTAGCTTAGTGTAGTTTTTGTTCCTTGGCTATGGATTAATTTTCAATTTAAATTAAGTTTAATTCAATTTAAATATTATGGGAGGGACTAAATATATGATTGGAGGGAGCAAAGAAGACAGAGACAGACTTCAGTGGTGCATAATCAGGGGGCAAGAGGCAAGGCCTGGGCACTAGCTGAAACAGAGGAAATTAGATTTAAACATAAAAACTAACCAGAAAACCTATAGAGGTGACTGAGCACTAGCACAGGTTGCACAGAGAGGTTGTGCAGTTTCCACTTCCGGAAAGATATTCCACACTCAACTGGACAGAGTCCTAAACAACCTACTCTGGATTTCCCTGGTTAGAGCAGGGGCTTGGACTACACAGTCTCCAGAGCTGCCATCCAACCTCATCCCATCTGTGATCCTCTGATTCAGTTTTACTGCTGTTGTGAAAAGCCTGGATGCCTAAGCATGATAAATCCATCATTAAAAGTTTAAAATGTGTTTAAAGATGAGTCTTCTCTGAAACTGATGTGTAAACTGTTTTATTGGAGATGAGAAGAGACACCTAATCCTTAAAAACAGATCTTAGATTCTGCCCTGAAACCAAACTACTCCTCTTTTGCTGCAGCATCAGTACTCAGCGCAAGAAGTCATAGCTGGCAGTTGTGTGTCAGCCTGTTGGAGGTAATTCTTTAGTAATTCCATGGTTAGTGTCCTGCACTGGCATGATGCTTTTGCAGAATACCTCACCTCACAAGAAAATCTCTCTGGCAGTCTCACCATCATGTCCTGATCCTTGAAAAATGAAGTTCTGTGGGCCAATGTGGAAGTCCTCTCAGAAAATCCTGTAAAACTCTAGAAGTCTAAGTTCTTAAGAAAAAAAAGTAACTTCACACACCTGTTGGAAGAACATTATTCAGTGTTACAGCCTATATTGATTCAGTTAAGAAACAGCTGCCTTAATTCAGCTCTGTATATGCATACATTGTAACACGTCATCTTAATTCAGGGCTACCATGCATTCCCTTTTTCCACAGTCGTTTTGCTTCATGAAGCATGGAGGGTGAATGGTCATCTTTTAAAATCATCTGGTTAAACTTTTATTTTCTTTTGTCTTTTCCCTGTCTTCCTTTCTTTCTTAATTCTTTGTTTCCTTTTTTCTTTCTTTTCTTTTTTTTTTTTTTGTCATACTTTCATGCTTTTAGTCAGCTTGGAAAATAGCGGTCTAATGCTGGAGTAGACTTGCTCATTTGTTAATAAAGTATCTTAATTACGTATTTCTTTTTAACGTGGAAAAGTTTTGAACTTTTGCTATATGAGCTTTACCTAGCTTATTCTACATTGGTAAATGTTATTCATCTTGTAAAGCATAGAATATAGTGCATTTAAAATATGAGGGCTGCAACATAAAATAATGATTAAAACAGTTACGACTGATTGTGCAAAGCTTTTATAATGCATATATGTAAGCCAGATTTCAGTTCTTATAAAAAGCCATCTTATCCAGCAGGTTAACTGATGACACAGTCAAATGACAGTCTGTTCTTTCTTTGCACTCTAGTTAGTTGTAAGAAATACTACAAAAAGAAATATTGGAAGAGGAGCAATTCTGCTCCATTGGCTTTGGTGGGGTTTGTCCACTGCCACAGGTGTTGCCTGGTTTGTATAAAGGACTCGCTTTTGCTGAAACACTTGAGCTGATTAAAGCTGCCTTGTGCCCCTTGACCTTGCTGTGTGCTGGTTTTTAAAGAGAGAAACAGCAGAGGAAAAGGGTGGCAGAGGCAACATGAAGAGGAAAAAATTCCTCTGTAAGAGGTTTCTGTATCCTGGGCTTGACGTGTGTTGGCCATGGGAAGGGCAGCGTTTCTCTTCACTGGAACCTTGGGACCACCAAGAACTGCTGGGAAGTAGGCTTTAGGGAGAGGAGATGTGCCTGTGGGTGTGAGGTTGAAAGGATAACTAGAGCCGTTCTAATAAAGGAGCCTCAGAACAGAGAGCTATGGAGGCACTGACTGGGCACGTAGCTTTCCTTAAAAAAAAGAGGAGGGTGAGAACCTGCTACTCCCGCCCAAACTACAGTCACAACCTGCTTTCAAAGTGGATAATTAGGCTTGTAAATGCTCTGTGGTCCGTACGCCTGTTTTATTGATGAGGTGTTACCAGCAATCGGTTTTTGACAACCAAAAATATTGGTCTGTGTTCTTGGTGGATGACTTCTGAGTACCTACAGCCCAAATGACTGTAAAATGTCATCAAGGCTTCAAAACTTTGACATGTTTTCCCAGACTCTTGGTCAGTTGAAGCTCTTGTCCGAGTCCAGAGCTGTCAGCCCTGTTCCCCTTCGTTTTCATGTAGTAATCAGCAATGAAAGAGCGTTTCTTTACCAACGGCCCCTGGGGTTCACCAAAACTAAGGTTATTGTTAAAGATGGACAATTAGCTAGAATGGAATAATAATAATAACACAGATCTAAAGGTCTCTCCTTTGTGCCAGGAATGTCAGAGTTATAAATCTCCTCCAGTATTTCCTGTGGGCTTTTGTGGACAGTGGAAACTATTGCTAGGCTTGTGCCATTTAAGAACATACTGTTAAACATGGAGTTTTAACGGACTGATTAAAATAGTGTCAAAATACGCCCACTGTCTCTTTAGAATTAAAATGTCAGCAAAGACATGTTTTTATCTGCCAAGGAACAAAAGGACTAACTCCATGAGAAGGAACTTCTTTACCTTAAGGGTGGCCAAGCACTGGAACAGGCTGCCCAGGGAGGTGGTGGAGTCTCCGTCTCTGGAGACATTCAAAACCCGCCTGGATGGGTTCCTGTGCAACCTGCTCTAAGGTGGCCCTGCTCTGGCAGGGGGGTTGGACTAAATGATTTACTAAGATCCCTTCCAACCCTATGATTCTATGGTTCTATGATCCTTATGGGTCCCTTCCAACTCAAGGTATTGTATGATTCTATGACTTTTGTTTTTTGGGGAGCTTCACCTTGAATTTTAAACATGATGTACTTTTAAGGGCAAGTTACAGCAGCAAGTTGCTGCTGTTGTACCCGCTCGGTTATAACCACAGGCAGCAATGTACACTGCCTGGCCTGAACAGGCTGCAGAAATCTGCGTTGATTGCAGAGGAGGGTGGCGTGTCCAGGTCTCCTGGTTTGTTTGCCTTTTCCCAGGGATGACCTCTGGAGCACAGCTTCTTTTGAGCCTGTAATCCAGGGAAAAATTCCAATTGTCACTTTTGTCACTCATTTTCAGCATTAAAAATAGATGAGTTTTATTGTGTCTTTTTATATTTTACCATTAAAATAGATGGGGTAAAAAAGGAACATTTATAGATTAAATGGTTTAATCTCTAAACCATTTTTTTTCTGCATAAATCTTAGCTTTGAATAATACCCTAGGTCTGAAATTAACACACAGCAGTTTCCATATCCATAGAAGTTTCCATAATATATCATTACTAAAATACTGCATAAGACTAAAAGCTAGGCTTTGAATAATGTCAGCTAGCATAAAAGCTTCAAATTTACATTAGCAATGCAATAGATATGTACTCTTTGCAGTTTCATCTTATAACTTTAATTCTGTAATGTGTTTTTTGTAAGACAGTTCAGTTCTTGGTTAATCCAGTTAATACAAGTTCAGTACGTGGTTAATATGGGAGTTCTGAAAATTAATTTCTTAACATGTTTCAGCCATGATGTCTGTGATAATGGAACAAACAAATGAACAGGAGATTAAAAAGAAAGGGATTAAGCAAAGAGTTGGGATTTGAAGAAAATTTGATAAGAAATAAAGTGTTCATGTACTTTTGGCCAGGAATAAGATTGTCTATAAACAGCAGATGTTGCATTGAAGCTAAGAGCAACCATACCAGTAGTAATAGTGGGGGTGGAGAAGGGGGACCCAACTAAAAATTTTAGCTGGTTCTAGCCCCGTGTAATGAGTGTGAGTCATAAGGTTTGGCACAGTGCTGCTTTGTAAGATTATTTTCATAAGCAACGGAGAGGACAGGTCATCTGTTCTATCTGATGTCACCTCTTAGAAGCAAGGGGCTCTGCTGCAATTTTGTTAATTTTCAAGCAGCTGGGTGGTATGACAGTTTTATTTAATAATGATTTCTCATCAGGAAAAACACTGTCCAATATTAGTGGATATTATGGAGATGATAAACTCTTCCCCAAGAGCATCCTCTTGGGATGCAAGCATCCTCTGTGGGAATGTGCTACAAGCAAAAGTAGAAGCTCACGACATCCAGCCTGTTGGGGCTGAGCTGAGCTGGAGATTTTTGTGTTCAAAATCAAGGCAATCCCACCTGATAGCTGAGCTGTTTCGTTTCTCTAGTGAGGAAACACGGACAAAGAAATTTTGATTATTTTTTTTTTCCTTAAGAACAATTCTCTAGTGCTTTGTAATCGAATAATAGATAACTGTATTATCTCCCTCCTGGGATCCCTCACTAGGCAGATACTGAAATTTTGTTCCTGATTGGGACCTTTACTTTGGCGGAGTATGTCTTTTTGGTGCCCAGGATAGCATATATAAGTTAGTAATTTGTTTCCAAGTGGAGTGAAGGCAATCACACAGACCCCTAATTTGTCATTACACAGGGATGATAAGATTTTAACTAGCAATGAGAAAGATGACTTTTACTAACCAGTTCTTCCCCATTACTTTCATCACAGTTCAAAGAATCATAGAATCATAGGGTTGGAAGGGACCTCTGGAGATCATTT
>VXBO01003108.1:0-18249 GCA_013400135.1 Rhinoptilus africanus | reverse complement strand
ACTGGGCCCAGTACTGACCCCTGGGGAACACCACTCATCACTGACCTCCAACTAGACACCGCTAAACTAGAACTGCGCCCGGTTCTATATGTCATTCATGCTCACCCATTGTTATACAGCATGTCGTGCACCACGGCTGCTTATTATCAAATGCCTGATGAACTTGGTCCAGAAACTTCCTTAGGAGCTGAAACCTACTGTGACAGTGTCTGGCTTTGGCCCGCTTAACCCTGTATGCTTGCTTATTCTGATGGAAACAAATGCAATCAGAAGATGCATCCCTGCCATGACTCAACATGGTGAATGGGGTTTAAACTTGTAGGAAACCTTAAGGAAATAGTGCTTCTGCTCATTCAGTGCTGCTGTTCTCTCTAAGTTAGTCTTGAGGTAAAATATGAAGCAGATAGAGCAGATGAGAGAAGCAGGTGTGTGGGCAAGCAACATCTCTGAAACTTTTGAAACTCTGGGTGGGAAAAATAGACTTCTACTTAAAGTGATGTTCATTGTGATGTTTTATCCTAGAGTTTTTCCCCCTTGGTCCTGTTAACTTTTCCTGTGTATATAGGAAAGATCCCAGGAGAGTATCAGTGCCAATACTGGCAAGTTTATAGAGGCTTTCTTAAACCTCTTATTTCACAGAAATCCATAAAGTTTCTAGCTGGTCTTTCCTTTTCTAGCCTAAGCCTTTCCTAAGAAATCCAGCAATTTTCCCCTTGGAAGTAGCTATGGGTAAAGTCACACACTATTTTCACATAAGATTAAGGGTAGAGGGAACAAAGAAATTCCAAATTAAGTCTGCTCCATATTTAAACTCCCCTCTCCCAGCCCCCTGTTGCACAATAGCAAGCCTTCCCAATGCAAGTAGGTTGTTGATATACTTCCAAAAAGAATTCGAGTTAGCTGAGAGATGGGATTAAATGGATTAAATAGCCTCCTCATTTTTCAGTGAAAAATAAAAGGACTTTGGTTGAAGGCACGTACAAATGCCAATTTAAATGATTTTGGACTAGATTGGCCTTCTGAACAACCTCAGATTGTCTTGCAAATTAGTGTCGCCTTTCTTGGAGAGGACCCGCTTGTTGCTGGTGGGTACGTGTGCATGCAGACATGCCCGTGTGTGGTGGCGGGCACATGGAGTTTGCACTGTAGCTGCAGGCGTTTCAGCAGACTACAATCGTGGGCCAGGAGGTAGTCTATCAGTTGGGTAGAAAAGCTGTGAAGACTATAAAACAGTGCAGAATGCTCTGTGGACAGTCTGTCTCCTCCTAGTGCAAAACTGGTGTGCCTCACTTCGCCAGACCCGAGCCCCGGGAGAACCTGAGCACCTTCAGCCCCCCAGCCTGCTCCTACCTAGCGTTTTTGTGGTCTCTTCCATTTTGGCATTGGGTCACGTGGATGCTAGGTGTTCCCTTTTCTGCTTCATGATATGAAACCCAGCATTCTCCTTTTTTATTTTCATAAGTAAATATAACACATCAGCTTTGTACNCATCGACTTATTTTCATAAGTAAATATAACACATCAGCTTTGTACAAAGTACATTACAGATTCTCCCTAACTTACTCTTCCTCATAATGAAAGCTGATTTCTCTTCAACCCTGCCTATCATGTCTTACTTTCATTTTTCTGATCCCTGAAGACAGGAAATGGCAATATGAAGCTCCACGCCAAGGTCTTTCAGCAGCTAATGACTTGATGTTGGCAGATAATTACTGGAGTAATGACTTTTACGTGGACAGCATGACTCCATAGCAAACCTATTTTTTGTCTTGCCTATTTCATGGCATTCTTTCTAAGGCTTTGTCCTGTGAGACTTATTGGCCACTTGTTCAAGCGGCAGCAGTCGTGTTTTTTTCATGTGTTAGAAATTTTTCACTGATATCCAAAGGCCCCATTCTGTTGCTGGAAAGACACAGATAGTATCATATACTTGGGATAGCATTGATAATGACCAAAAAAAAAGGTGGTGGGAGGGTTTGGGGAGCCAAGATTAGAGGTAGCAGATGAAAATTGTCAGGAATCCCTGAAACTTTTTTGTGGCTTCTTTTAAGGTTTATTAATTTGCTTTAACCTGTTGTTGTTATGAAGAGTCACGTCTAAGAGGCTGAAGAGTAATGCATCCCAGATCTCACTTATGCATCCAGTCTAACTGGTCTTAAGTATAAGCAGTGGAGTAATTTTGTATTGTGTGCATGTTTTCCCTTTAAAAGCAGACTTATTGCTGTCTTTGATTTCTGTATTAATTTGGAAAGCATGTGCCAAGAGGAAAATTTGTTTCACATTTGTTTCAAATTCAAATTAAATCCTTTCACCCCCAACTGAAGAATTTGCAAGAAAAAAAACAGGGGGGGCTGGTGACCTTATCATGACTGGATCTCATCCTGATCAAGGGCCAAATCTTTTTAGCATTGAAAGGAAGTGAAAACAAGAATTAAGAACTTTGATTATCACTGGGATAGCAGCGTTCTCCCCTTTCCTCTACCTTGCAAGGAAATGCTACAAAGCAGCCCTTTATTCAGTGGACACAATTCTTATCTCTTTTCGCTGACTGACTTACATCTTTTATTTTACCTTGACACTTGGGCCTGTGTCCCTTCGCCTGATGTTATTCACCTGAGACACACGTCTTCAGAGGGTGGTGAGTGATTGCTTCCTGGAGAGGAGGAGCACAGAGCGATGGGCATATCCCAGTGGCAGCGCTGCCTGCCTAAGATATGAGTTATCGCCTTGCCATTACCCTCTCACTTGCTTTTTCTTCATCCTCAGTGACCGTGTAGGGTGACTTTGCTTCCAGCTTGGTGTAGCAGATTAGATAAGGAATATAAGCGCCTAAAATTAGTACCTCGGGTTTTTTTAACTGTAAGTAGACCAACTAGAGCACAGGAAAAAGGAGGAGACTTGAGGTAAAAATGGAAGTTAGCTGCTTAGCTATAGGGGTCCTTAAGTGCTTGCCTAACATTCATGTCTTTGAAAATCTGCCCTCAAGCAAAACATGGCTGCACTGTGCACAACCTCTGCAAAACTTAGCAAACTTTTGGCGTGTGTTTGGAAGATTAATAATGTCATAATTTTTCTCAACCTGTGGATTTTTTTTTCCTTTTATTCACCCATAAAGTGGTGTACCAGGGGCTTGTCAGGTTGTGCGTTAGGTAATTGAGTTGTTATGCCAAGAGGCCGTGCTGAAAGGTGTTACATCAGTGATTTCTTTTTCATCCCACTGTGCTTTGATCTCCAGCTATAAAGCAGAAGATCTAACAGTGGAAACTTTTGAAGATGATAGATGAATTTTGCTAATCCACTTTTCATAATCCTTACGAAAAATGTCTGTCCTTATCAGTCAGAAAAGATTTAATAGCTGTTGTCTCTATAAAGTCTTATATTATCAGGATTGCAAACTATGGGTTACTGTTATGAATATTTTGTTTGCATGTTTTGAAATGTTGTAAATGCTTCAGAATAAATGAATAAAGATGCTTCTTGGTTAACCATGCTTTGTTGTATTTTCTCACTAAAATACAAAACTATTTTGCAAGAGAGCACTGTGCGATGGTAAATATTTGCTCTCCTTATTGCTGTTAATTGCCCTGCTTTAGTTTTATATTATTGGAATTCACTGAATTATATGGTTGGAATTCCAAACATTACATGATGATGAAACAAATGGTCACAAGTTGTAGGTGATGGAGCAGTTACGACAGTAAGCGGTGTCTAGAATACTGTTTGCAGAGTTTGGGGCAATAAAATGTGGCATCTTCTAGGAAGGAACAAGTGCCCATGCTTGTCCCTGGTGAAATTCACACTTATATCATCCAGATGAAGGCAGTAAAGTTACTGCAGCTGCCCAGGATTTCATCCAGCACGGTCTTGCCAGACATATCTTTGTTAGTTGAGCTCCCCATGTCTCTGGAAAACCCTGCTTATAGAAAATTGCCAGCAATGCTTAGGACTATAAAAAAATATTCATCAAATCTAATTACATGTTATCTCTTTTCTTTACAATAGCTTTGGGACAGATTATGCTCTATGTTGATGGCATGAATGGTGTAATAAATCATAATGAAACCATCCAATGGCTGTACACACTTATTGGGTCAAAGGTAAGACACTCTCCAAAATTCTCATTTTATATGGTTTTGATGTTTTTTAAATGCATTTTATTTGTATTTTGTATACTTTTAGGGTATAAAAAGACTGTGTGTTAGGTTCTAAATGAGTACATAAGACTCAGCATGGGAACCAGCGCACGCTGAGCTGTTATTTCTTTCTACTGTTTTTATACCCTTTTGTGCTGTTGGCACATACTCTGCTTTCAGAAGCAAAGGTACTAAGGATGGCCTCATGACTGTCTCTGCTGCCATTGCAGTTGACTGTGCAGAAGATATTTTAGTCTGTAGTTGTAATTCTCAAGACATTCTTTGGAACTACTTTTTGGGGTGGTTTGTTCCACCTTTCCATTCTATGAATGCAAATCCTTTTCTACGGTTTCACCATTCTACACTGCTCAACTTTGCTGACCACTGGGGGAGGACAATTCAGAGTGACTTCTTTCTAGTGACTGAAGAGCCCGAGAAGATGAAGTCTGGTACCTGCCTTCAGAGGATTCTTTGTTGGTCCCTACATACAAGCAAAAGCTAAAGGCCAGAGTATATATATGCCTTGGGTTGGTCTCCTCCAGTGGCATGCACAACCCACTTTTAAGGATATCTTTACTGGAAGTGTAGGTAAAGCCACAAATACACCGTTCTCCCAGTCTGTTGGCTCTCTAGCTTTAGGGAGTTCATTAAGGCCTGCAGAGATTGCTGCTGCTCTAGCCCTGTAGACCCACATGGGATAGATCTGTATGACGCAAGAGCTGGAGCAGGGTGTCTTACCTATTGTTAACAACTCAAAAGTTGCCTTAATTGGTGGAATTGAATCCATAGTTAGAATTACTAAGAAATTTCCAGGAACTTTTCCTCAAGTGGCTAAGTTGCAGAAAGTTGCTGTTGGATACTGTAGTGGCAGAGAGATGGTGCTGCTCTCCCCCTTTCCTGTGACAGTTTTCGTAACACGAACACAGTTTTCATAAAAAGAGTTCTGTGTCCCAAGGCCCTTTTTTAAACACTATAGAATTTTTTCTGCCGTGTGCAAACTTCAGTGCTGCAGCAGACTATCAAGGCAAAGAACTGTTTTATCTTGGGTTGATGTACCTATATTGATAGATAAGTAGAAGTAAGATAATTATGGTTATCAAATCCCAGGCTTGCGGGGCGGGGTTCATGATTGGAAGAAGATGAGGAGAAACTTTTCTCCCATGTAAAATGTTCCACTGTTGGCTGGGCATTACACTGGCCAGTTTGCCCTCTTGAAAGGTGGAAAAGCTGATGGCAGATGAGAGAGAAATGGTTTGCTTGGTAATGGATCCTCATTTTCTATGCAACGGATAAAAGACACAGGCAAAAAATATTACCATGTCTGTGATTATTTTAAATCTCTAATGAACCTAGTGGGAGGGGGAGAAACACAATTGTATTGCTGCCTTGCGGATTAAATGCTGTCTAGATTTCCTTGAGCAGAGTACTTCAGCTCTCCGGTCCTTAAGCTCCTTTCTCCCTCCCCCATCATCAGCCCAAATGATTATCTCCATGTCCTGGCTCAGTGCCTGCAGCGAAGGAATGCAGGCAATGTGCTTTGAATACTTTGGTTTCAGGTAGCATCAAAGTTGCTTTTTCATTATTCTTTGACTGTCTTGGAAGAGATCTAAGTCCCTGTCTGTGTGCCAGAAGTTAACCAAAGGTATGGCAGGCTCACTATCAGAGCGTGGTGGGACAGCTGCTGTCTGCGCTTAAAGGTGGTTTTGACGTTCTGTGAAAAATTAAACCCTGGAATTTGCAACATACCTACAGTCTAATTTACAGCCCTGCTACGCTGGTGCTTTCTTCATAGCAAAGGCAGAGAAAAATATGTTAACATTGCTGAACAAAAAAAAAGAATAGTAAAATTGCCAATTAAGTCTTGGGACAAATCCCTCTAATAGGATGCAGAAGGAATACAGTCATTCAGCTGCCACAGCTGCAACACATGGTTTCTTGCCTTCTCAAAAGCTCTGACCAGGTTTAATGTACTCAACAGAGGAGAGGGTTGAATCTTTTCCACTGATTTTTTTTTTTTTGGTCAGATTCTGTAATGGTCTGACGCTTTACTGTTACTTGCTCTGCTCTCTTTGCTTAGAGCTGCTGGCTCTGTTGCCCTTGCTCACTTGGAGTAGTGTATTATTGCCTGTGCTTGTCCCCTGCAGCACATGTGTTCAGCCGAGGACCTGAGGGTCTGTCACACTCAGCGCTGCAAAGGCTTTAATTTCAGCACCCAGCAATACTTCTGCACGGGAAATAGGGGAAGGGGGTGGGAAAGGGAAATAAAATTTGAAATTAGTGAGAACGAAGGACTACAAGCAATATACTGAAGGCCTGTCTAGATGGTTGTTATTATATTCCTTACTATTGCTACTTCTGCTGCAGTTGCAGCGTCAATAGATGCTTATATAAATGGATTATTAGAAGTTGCTGATAATTTTAGGGCTGTGGTCTAAATTTGTTCTGAACAAACTCACTGGGGAGGTGTTTAAAATTCTGGCAGAGTGACTGCGCCAGTGCTGCTGCCCTTACACTGGGTAAGGGGCACCAGTGGTGTCAGGCTGAAGAAGTGACAAGTGGAAAGAAAATTAATCTTAGATGACTCATTTGCTAGTAGGCAGAAAAAGGCTTCTGTTTCAGATTGGTATTATATAGGTGTTAGACTGGAAATTAGAAATTAGCAGTACCCTTCCTTTGCCGTGCTATTGAAAGAGGAAAGCATTATCACAAATCCCAAGCTCTTTGTGCCAGTGCTGGTCCTTTGCAAGACACATCCAACCATGTGTGACCATGCCAATGGATGCCAATGGCACAGGCTAGCTGCAGACAGCTTTCCAATCATCAGTGGCTAATAGATCCCTGGAATAAAACATTTACAGCATAATCCCAATTTAAATGTATGTTACTACTATTTCATCGTTAGTTATATAGGCAGCAATTCATCTGTCTTTCCCTGTTTAACAAAGCATTCAAGTATGTACTTAATTATAGGTGTATGGTTACATGCTGTTGGCTTCCAGGGATCTTGGATACATAACTGAGGTCAGCAGTGTCCAAGTACAAAAGCGGGCTATAGCAGGGCCAAGGCTCTCACCATTTTATGTAAGCTAGAAGTTACGTACATAGGAAATATCTGTGTCAAGCAAGTTATCTTTTAGCATTCATTGGTAGCATAGAACATTCATGCAAGATAGTTTACTTTTTAAAAGATAAAACTAGGAGTCGATGCATGTTAGTTAACAGTGCTCGCAGAATTGTTTTTTTCATTTTTACCTTTTTTTTAAAGTGTGTAAACTAACCTATGAAGGACGTTACACAGACCTTCATTCAACCTCACGGCATCTGGGAAATGGTATTTCACCACTTTCTCGGCTGTTTCTTCCAGCTGTACGTTGCTGCTGCTGAAGTTGGAATTAAGTTTTTGCAACGTGTTGCAAGTTATGTTTAACCTGGTTGTAAAGGGACCTGAGGCATTTGTTCATGCTGGAAGCTGTCACCCCAGAGCCCTGTGGAGCTCTGTGGTGGATCACCTGCAGGTGGAGTCTGGGTTTGATGGCAATGGTGAGGACTGCTGGAAAATTTCCCTTACCCAAAACAATGGACACCAGCTTAAAGACATATATGCACTAAGGCATGTTAAGTCCTTATAATGTATTTTTCATCTGTTAGCATGTATGAGGTAATGTATATATTATCTTTCATACATGTTGGTATTCCCTCTGACCTGGTAACAGTGTGCAATACCGTATCAGTGCCTTACACTCTCCTGGACTAGCTACCGAGTGTTTACAAAGAGTACATTTCTGAACCAAACATCTTGGAAAAAACCCAGATGTTTGTATTGTCCCCTAGAGAAACAAAGGTTCCCTTGCATCACAAACCCACAGACTTTTGCCACTCAACCTCCGTCTTCAAAGGCACATCTAAGGCCTTATGTGGTCCAAAACCTGAGTCTGGTTTCACCTTTTCTTTTCCTTTTCATTTCTGACTGCTACTGATAATGATTATTTTTTCCCATTTGATTATCCAGGCTGTTCTAATTTCCCCTGGGGGAGATAAAGCCCCTTTTTGGCATTGTTTTCGGTGGAAAGTAATCCATTTTCAAAGTGGTGCTGGGTAACCTCAGAAGACAGGGTGGAATGTTGGGCCCAGGCTGATACAACGAGGTTGATTAAAGATTCCTATCTCACATCTTGTTTTAATTTTTTTTTTTCTACTTTGCTTCTGTCTGGATCCTAGATTGCAAGGTTAAATACGAAGTTTAACTAGCAAGTTGTTCTCTGTGCCTTGTGTGAATCTTTTGCTTCCCTCGGAATTGAAGTAGGGACTTTTTGAATGTTTTAAATGCAATTCAATCCAAAAGAAGAAAAAAACTATCTCAAAGCAAAAGGAAAAAACCCACAACATTTGAACAGAATGTAGTTGTAGTGGGTGAATTTGTTGATTTCAAAAGGAAAGTCCAGTAGAGCTGCTTTTCCTGCATGTGTCCCAGTGACATGTTAAAACATGCGCATGGTTGGTAAGTCATTTCACAAGAATTTTGAGAGAAGTAATAACCTTAGTCACAAAAAGCACTAAAATCATTTTTACAAGTGAATCATTTAAGGTATGTAGAGGTAAATACTCAGTTTAAGAACTTGATTAAATCAGTGTCCGTTCACCAGTCATTTATGCCTGTGCTTAGCAGAAGTCGTAAGCAGAGCAGAGAATACCGTATAACTTGAATCTGTGCTTTTCTTTTCCTCTGAAAATTTCTCACCGTATCTTTGGCAAACAGATGTTAAAGTGGGTCTACAAATACATACCAAAAAAATGACTTGTATTCATGGAGAAAGTTACATTTGTAAGGGGCTCAACAGATATGAATAAGACTGAAATAGTAGTAGTAGTAGTACTAAAGCCCAAAGCATGTTTAATTAAATCACCACCAAAACTGGATGGTATACTCTCTTGTTGAGGGTCTTGGAAATATGTATTTGCATCTGATTAATTTTTTGCCAATATGCTTTGACAATCACTGTGTGTATGGATGGCCTATCCTGAGTTACCTTTGCCTGGATGATGAAAAGGAATATATGTAGGAATATGCCTAATCTTTGTGAGCTAGAAGTTGCACTGTAGAATTGTCCTGCGCTTTACTCTTGATGTGTTTGGAGGTGATCTAGAAAAGCTGTCCCTCTAAAAGAGTTAAGCATCCAGGAGAAATTACAGAGCTTAGGGACCTACTTTGATTAATTTCACATGCTGTACTCTTCCCAGGCTGCTGCCTGGATGGGTAATGAACCATTTTGCAGCCTCTTACAAATAAGACTCTACATACAGCTAATGCACAAGCTACATAGATTGTACCATCTCTCTTCCCTCCAGCCACAACTCTGATAAGCCTGTGGTTTTGTTCTGTTTTGAGGTTTAGCCCAGGTAGAAATGTCAGTTAGGTGTCAGTCTTACAGCCTTTCAGGCTCCTTTGCTTCCTGGAAGGGTTCAGAGTGAAGCTGAGATCTCCCCTTGAGCCCTAAAATCAGTGTCTCACCCGTGGGCTGCCCTGAGCTGGAGACCTTGAGCTGTGGTGAACACATACAACTGCTTTGAGTTCAGTCAAGCCGTGAACATTCATGTCAGCTTAGCAGCTGGTTCTTAAATTTAATCCGCTGTGCATTTGGCCATTGAACTACTGTTATGAAAACAGTTGTGTCAGGGAGAAACAAAATCCTGGATTTATAGGAACTTAACTTTCCTACTTCCTGCCTCTCAAGGGCTTGAGCCAACGCTCGCCCAGGTCGGGGGAGAGCTTCCCTCCATCTCTCATTCAGAATCTATAACGGCACTGTTGCATGAACACAGTTTATTTTGAATTGTATTTAATTAGTGCTTTGAAGATAAGGATCAGGATGTTGCAATAAACTTGGAATAGGATACGCCAGCCAGTACAGACTACATTGTGGGCTCACTTTGGTCTGTCCAGTGCAGGAGATGGACTGCTACGAGCACTGCTCTGCTTTACCAACTGTATTGGTAGGTGGGTTTCAAAGTCATTTGCAGCAGTCCAGTCTTGCAGCAATAACTATTCCTGTAGCTCCCTCTGTTGCATTCACTTCTGAGTATTTTGCAGGAATAAACACCCTTTTTTCTGTGTTCAAAATGAACTCTTGTAGATTAAGGCAATACTCGAAAACACGCAGCTCCCTCAAATCATATCAGAGATCTGATTTCAACTCCTTTGAAGTGGAGAATGAGAAAATGTAATGATTAACTGCCAACAATGTGGCAAATGTTCAGGCCCAACTTTTCACTCAGTCT
Organism: Rhinoptilus africanus; assembly: GCA_013400135.1. NCBI lineage: Eukaryota > Metazoa > Chordata > Aves > Charadriiformes > Glareolidae > Rhinoptilus > Rhinoptilus africanus. Next base: position 7,840 of record VXBO01003108.1, on the reverse strand, counting down.
CATCTGTTCAAATCTGTATGAGAGAACGTCCTGTTAGCGATGAGTGAAATATGTCCAAATATTTCCAGAAAATACCATGCATCTATGCACATGTGCAAATTTCTTACTGTAAAGGAAAGGTATGAAGAAAGAAAAAAGCGGAGGTTATACTAGAATTAGGTAAGGGAAAAAACTGAAAAACAACCTAAAAATCAGTGCTAGCTTTTAAAATTACCTTGGTCTCTCTCACTAATGTAGTTCAGTGTCACAGATCTGTTACCATTCACATTTGTTAGAAAATTACTTTGCCTCAGGCCCTAGCTATTAGAATTTTCTATTACCTACTAGTCTTTTCTAACAAGCGTTAAGTCCAGCATTCTTGTTAAAGGGGATGGTGCAGTGGAAAGTTTGTATTGAGGGATGAGACTAAAGAAAAAGGAGTCTACTTGTCTTTCCAGCATGCTTGAAGTCAACAGCATGAAAGGTCTTTGACTGTAAAATCAATTGCCTGAACAAGAAAAATAGCAAATTTTCAACCAAAAGTTGTCAGTTAGAAAAGAGCGAAGAAATATGAAAGAGTGGCTCCAAGGATAAAAAGCAGCTGGTTATAATCCAAGCCTCTAGAACACACCTGAGATTTTTTTATGCATATCTAAACACAGAAATCAACTTGGCCAATATAAAACATATTGCTGTCATTATGCCAAGCTTTTTTGGGATAGCTAAGTAATCATTTTGCAAGGTAGAAATATCATTAGTCCTAAGTTAAGAGTTTAGTAAGGTGCATTTTAAGGAAATATACCATGTTTTAAAACTAAAATAAACAGTGATGTCTGAAGCTTTTCTGGAAGCACTGTTTCATGTACTCAGATGCATAATGCTTCAGTCTGCAGGGTTACCTTTGCAGGGTTACCTGTTTTCTGGTCTCTGTTGCTCTTAGGTGATATGAGGGAAAGGTCTTCTGGTGCATAGTCAGTTGTTGAAATGACACCAAACTCCAATTTGTTAGCTCGGACCTTCTGCACAGGTGAAACAATACAGTTTTTTAGTCTTTTTTGAAATAAGCATACGCAGAAAGTCCAGGTAATGCTTCAGAATGAAGCAGTTCCTCTGAATTTCCCCATTTTTTTAAATCCTCATTTCCCTTTTGTCAGTTCAAGTATATGGTTTTCAGCACTGTCAAAGAACTAGGATGCAGACTGTGCAGGTAAGTGCCTCTTCATGCAGGCACCTACATGTGGCATAAGTGTAGGCATCCTGGTGGGAAGCCACTTGGCAATCCTTCCTTGCTCCCCTGTGCCCCCTTCTCCGAGAATGATACTTTGTGCTGCTAAACTCGACAGCTTCTGACATTGGAAGAAGATTTGGGAAGTCGTTTTTAGTCTGATACGACCACATGATTTATCAGATGTAGCTGTATGTTAAACTAGCTATTGTGCCGGTCCAGTGGATGATTGATTCTGGCTTATATATTTACTTTCATCAGTACATGGGTATCAAAAATCAAAGCTGTAGGTTCATGTCAGTAGCAAAATACCCTTTGTCCTCTATGCTTGTATTCCCATTTCATCAAGGCACTGGGCAAGTCCCTCCAGGTACGATCAGCAATGAGGCCCTGAATCCTGGGGAGTGGGGCCTATGTCTGTGCCGTGTTTGGTACATGAGATAAATCAGTATGAAAAATAAGAAAATGCACTGTAGTGAATGGGCATGTTTCCAGAACGTGACAAGTACTGGTACCTCACCTGTACTTATCGCCAAATTGATATATTGTTCCTCTTTCTCCTGTATAGTGAGACCAGTATAAGAAAAAACCTGGCATCCAGATCTCCTGAAGCTTAATTAAGTGTCCTGAGTTTTAGGCAGAGCTTTTGGTTTTTCTGCCAGCAGAAAGTGCAGGTGTCTGTGCTGAGATGACTCCTGCAATTCTGTAGGAAGAAAGGAACTGGTCAGCCTTTTGCATTCTTTGGTGGGTATTAATGTTCTGGCTTTTTAAGACTGTTAAAAGGCATTATGGTTAATTTTGACTTAGTCCTTCAGATCTGAAGAACATAGGTAGCCTTTCCTTATCTTAACAGAGCTTTGGGCTTACCTTACATATTTATCACAATACCCTATGATATTCATGCTGTGACAAGCATAGTTTAATTAATTTATAGGATATGGGTAGGATTCTTTGGTTAATCACTTAATTTTTCCTCAATGTTCATAGTATACTTTTGGAGACTTAGACCTTTTCATCAGGTTTCTTCTTCCTCTCACCTCTATTTTGATGATTATTGAATTTTTCTTCAAGGTTTTTGAGACGAACTGCGTTGTTAGGGTGGATCCTTTTTACAGAATTTTGCAGAATGCAAGTACAGTTAGTGAGGAAACAAGAGCAGAAATTCCACACAAAGTCTGTTAAAATTTTTTGGCTGTGCTATCATCTTGTACTCCTCTAAAAGTGAGTTGAATCCGTGCGTACTCTGTGTCTGCTGTGAGGCATATAGGAACCTTTTTTTTCCTGCAGAGCTGTGCTGCTTAATCTTCTATCTCAGTTTTTTTTTTCTGAATGTCCTATCTTTTTGGAAACTCTTTGACACAGCAACTGAATTAGTCAATACGGCATTGCCTTTGTTTTTCTTCTTAAATTTGTCTTAATTTTCTTCTTAAATTAGTCTTTGTCCTGGTTGCCATTGATATAGTACAATAGTGGAATTCTGCCTGCGGGAAAGAAGGTGGTATCCAACATTTTTTGCCGTGTCATGTAAACCAGATCGGAGACAGCCAACACAGCAGTTAATATACCAGTGTTTTGCTTGTAGCTTAGCCTGGAAGAGTGACCCAGATAGGGAGGGAGTCGATACATTGGGAGACCCAGGCTGAATCCAGCTTCCAGGCACATTCTTGAACCAGTCTCCAAATCCCTTTGTGCCCCAGTCCCTCATCTGGAAAATTGGTGTTTGCATTTTAGAGCCCTGGGGGAAGAACATGGGGGAGCGGAGGGAGAGATTATACGTGTTGAAGACAGATACGTAGGTGAAAGTTGAACCTAATACTAATTGTTACCATATCTTTCCTTCTGGCATCTCTCAAAAATGCTTGTCATTCCTTTATTTAGCTATAGCTGTTCTTTAAAGCAACAGCTACTAGCTGAAGGTGCTTGGATAACAGTAAAAAAATATGCTATATCAAAAATGGAAACAACCAAAAGATACATGATGACTTTATATTCAGCATGTAGTGCACCTCAAGGAACCTCTTGAGTTGCAACCAGCTCACGTCCCTGAAGTTACCTCACCAGGTTACTGCCCCTAGGACTCACTGTGGTTACCTCATAGGTTTTATGTGGGTCTCCTCAGCTACAGGACTAGTCCTTAGGAAGGAAGATATCTAGCAAAGCATGTGGACTTCAATTACTTCTCATAAGATCAAGATCAAAAGAAAGGTTCTCTGATATGTTTACTTTTCTTTTTTTTTTTCCCCTTCACAGTCCTCTAGTAGTAGTTTATATTATATAAAGCCTTTTCAGAATAATTTCCAGTGTACCAGCAGGTTCCTTAGCTGGCTCCCATGGAACATTGAAATGAGTCTCATCTGGACGTGCTGTGTGCTCTCTTTCCATATTCTGATCCTCTTTGATCACAGCAATCAAACAAGGAGCTCAGATGCTTCCTGGTTTGCCCCCCTCTATCTCTCTACTATTTTCCTTTTTGAAGACCACATTAATGAAAACCAAGAATGTGGTGTTCAATATAAAAAATACTGTTAATACCTCAGCCAGTGTGGAATTGTTATAGACTGGAATTATTTTATAGAATTTGTTGATTTTTTTGAATTTCCTCTTCTTAACAAAAGATACAGAAACATAGCAAATGTATGCTTTGTCTTTTCTGTTTCCAGCAGCATGTAGCTGCTTCCTTTAGTTTACTAAGAAAATTAAAGCATCCTATTCAGAAGCCATTTTTTCTCCACTTCACTTTAAATTTCACTGTGTGGTTCTATAAGCACCTTATTGTTATGATTTTGGAGGAAAATGCAACTCTGTTAATTGCAGTTGGAATGCTTCCCCAGTCGAGCTTTGTGTATGACAGCCTGTTTTGCAGAATGTAAATGGAAAGAGTAAAACGGGACAAGAGACCTTTGCAGGTAATAATCTATGGGATTTCCTCAAAACTGTTAATCCCATGTGGGCTGAGTTTCTGATCACCCTGTTTTCCTTTAAATAGAGAGAACAGAATTCCACTTCATTTTTTTGCTTTACTATGTCACTACCACTCTTTGTGGTTTGCAGTCCTCTATGCTGAGGTCGCTGCTTCTTTTTGTCTCCCTCATTGTGGTCTAGCTTCCCCATGAACATGCTCTCCTTATATTTGATGTCTGTTGGGCCACTCTTCCATGTACAGGGGAACTGTAAAGCCCTCTATAGAAAGGATTCTGCATGTCTGTAGGGGGAAAGACATGATAGACCACCTGAAGATAGGTTTGCTTCCAGACCTGCACTACCNGGCCTCACCAGTGCCGAGTACAGGGGGATGATCCCTTCCCTACTCCGGCTCACCACACTATTCCTGATACAGGCCAGGATGCTGTTGGCCTTCTTGGCCACCTGGGCACACTGCTGGCTCATATCCAGCCAGCTGTCAATTGTTCAGATGGACGTCTGTACTAGCTGTGGATTTGACAGCGAGATTTGTTCCAAACTTGCTTGGAATCGTGATATACCTCAACTTTCATTGCTGTCCTGCATGATGCCCCTTCCTATTCCCTTGTCGTCTCCCTTCTGATGTGGGGATGCAACGTGAATGCCCAAGTTCAGTTTCTGACAGTGGAAGATCTACATTCAGAGCAGAATATTGGAGAGAAAATATTAGAAATTGCAGTACATGTCAAAGAGTATAGCCTTGCCATTTGCTAGGGTGGGTTTTGTATAGGAACAGCAACTGTTTAGAGGGTGTCCCACAGTGTTGGGCCCTGAAACAGTATCTGAAAACTGAGTGGAAGATTTTCCTGGCGTCACCACCTGATGTAGTAATACTGAAATTACTCATCTGGATGTTTGTTTTCGTCATCTTCCCTTCTGCTCAGAAGGGTGGGTTAGGATTATTCGTCATCTTTGGCTAAACTGACACAAAGTTATGTGGAACAGATGGACACCACCAGTCTGCCTTTGTGTACAGGTCATTAGCACAACGTGTTATCACAGGTCTGAGTAGTTCAGTCCCAGTATGCACCAATTATGATACTATGGATGTTAAAGCACTGATGGCTTCTTGCCATTTCAGTTATTCTTTAGTTACAGAACAAAAATGAAGCTTAAAAAAGCACCCTTCCCATTACCTTCCCTTTCAGAGGGTTGCCTTCTGAAGTTTTTGCAGTAGGTTGCCTTTTCTCATGGAAGTGAGTAGCAGTTTGAGAGGGAAAGATGCTTCACTTGTTGGAGCTTCAGGAGGTTTTAGACTTACCCTTTCTTTTGAAACCATGCTATTAATTTGTGCGTCTGATTTAATTTTAAATCCTGCCTTGTCAATAAAACCAGTTTGCTTAAATGTCCTCTATCTTTAGAACCAAAGGAAAATGAAAATTTTGAAATCTTTACAGTGGATGTTAATAACTCCTACCTCCATCTGTGGTTTTTGCTTTCCTGTATGGGTATGGACACATGCAGATGAACACTGACACAGGCGCATTTTCTGACTGCTCTGGAGAAGCAGGATCATCAGTGGTGGCCACTGCATGCCTGCAGCAAGTAAAGAGCAAGAAAGGAGACCAGACAGGACACATCTTGTACAACCAGGACGCAGAATATGCTGCAACTCTTCTCATGTAGAAGAAGAAAAAAACGTCAGTGAGGGCAAGAAGAAAGCAGGCTGCCTTTTCTGCCTTAGAAAAGCCATCCCACAGCACCACCTAGCAGACATAGATGGGTATGAATAAACAGATTTGCGACAAGACTGGAACAAAAGGCCACTGGGGGAATAAGATGTTGAGCTGGACGGTGTGCTTTGAAACAGCTGTTCCACCTAATACCTAGCACCAGGTCATTGAGAGGAGCTGAGTTGTGCGGGCCTTCCCTCATGCAGCTTCTTACCCTTTAGCATCTGGTATTTGTAGCCTGATGCAGCTAATGAATCCCTGCATGTTTATTGAAACACATCTTCCGTTTTGGGTTTGTTTGGTTTGTGTTTTTTTTGTTTTTTTTTTTTTACTCTGGAGTTGTGCCCTTTGGCCCCATGTATTTTTTAAGTCACACGGTTTAATCAGAGTGATGGCATTCTCAATCATCTTGCGATTTATTTATGTTCTTGTCTGCGTTAGTTCAAGGTGCCGGGGAAAATGGCCCAGCAGCCTGCTGAGGAATACTGCCAGGGCACAGACTTCGAAGAGCACGGCGGGCACAGCCTGGTGCCACCCCGGCAGCTGGGGGAGACGTGTTAGAAAATAGTTAAGCTGCAGCTGCTGGCCGCCTCTGTTTGTAAAAGTACTTCTTGTATGCATTTGTTTTTCCAGGGGGGCAAAAGCACAAGCTTGCTTTTGGGCTGCAAATGTGAAATATTTATTTGTGCGATTAGCAGAGTTCAGCCTACTTTGTTACTTAATTAATCTTGCTCATCTCTGTACCTTAAATTGCCTTTTAGCCTTCGCCCTGCCATCCTAAACAGGTGGGTGTGAAAGGCCCTGGCAGTGCCCACTTGTGGGAGGCTGCCTAGGGGCTCGAAGGAGGTAGTGAGGGCTGCAACGAAAGAGGCGATTTCAGAGCACAAGTTGCAGTTGGTTATGCTGAACGAGAGCAGCACTGGTCCTCCTGCGAACTGGGCTGTGGACGTACGGGTTGGAAACAACATGACACAGAAATGGGAAGGAGTTGTAAGACTTGGAAAGTTTTTTAGTTTGGTATTATGCACATAGGCAGGTCTGCTTTACTACCCAGGGGCAGTACAGAGAGATCTGTGGCAGCAAGACTGAAATCCAGTCCCTTCCAGGTTCTGAGGTCTTATTTTCATGGTTAGTGTGGGGGGCTGGCTATCAAGACTCTTAATTTCCTCCATAACATTGAAAAAACTTTATTATCACCATTATTGTTATTATTATTATTACTATTCAGAGCCAAGAACTATACAACTAAATCCATGTGCGGGCACCTAAAACATTCTTTCAGATATTGTGAGATATTTTACTTTTATGAAAGGAAATGTGCCTATGCAGTACTTCAGAAAAATTTTTAAAAATACTTTTTTTTCAGGCATTTCCATGATCACTGGTAATATCTTTCATGGCCTTCACACAATTGTTCCATGATACTTCTCACCTCTTTTATGCAACTATTCAGATATTAAGTAAATGTTCCTTGTCGAGTACTGTGAGAGCCTACCATGAAACATTTTCTAAAAGCAGGAAAAATAACACCAAAAGTAAGAGTTCAGCGTGATTTTAGTACTCTCAATAAACTCACCTCTTCAGAAACTGTACTCTGCTGAGTTGAAAGGGTCAAATCTCAATTACATTTGGTTTTGGCTAAATCCATAGGAACCATTCCCGTCAGACATTACACAGCTACCGCAGTGCATTTCAGTTGAGCTTTCTGGGATACAAAGGATCATGTTCTGCAGCAGTTTATTTTACTGCTTTTGTGAACTGCTGCCCCTCGTTAGGGCATCACTGTATTTACTGATTTTGCCTGCAGTTACTCTTGACTTCAGACGAAAGTGGAAGTAATCTGTTGCGGTTACTTCAGGAAAAAGAAAGGCTTGTAGTTGTTTTTTTTTCCTTCTTCTCTCCCTGCCGCTTTCTGTCTGTACTGCTCCCAAAGAACTGAAACAACACCCCAAAATTGATCTATGATGCAAGTCAAATCACTGCTGATTATGATCTCATACTT
>VXBO01003107.1:47363-58188 GCA_013400135.1 Rhinoptilus africanus | reverse complement strand
TTTTTTTTTTTTCTGTCGGAATTATAATACAATGTACATCTGTAGTAACGATACTCCGGCCAGAGCCCCCGAGGAAGCCCTCCCGAGCGTCAGAAAGTCCATCGATCGTGTAGTTGGCTTTCGCCGCTAAAGCTGTTACTCGCCGAGGCCTCGGGGTTTTGCGTTTGCCGGGTCGAATCTTCCCCTTTTAAGCTCTTCCTGCAGACGGGACACGTGTCGTGCTGCCAGAGAAAAGAGGGAGTCGGAGGGAAACGCCACTGGGGCGGCCGCATTCCCCGCCAGGGTTGCCCCCCCAGCAGATAATCTGGACCGGGCTCGGAGCCGGCTCTTGGAGCCTCCCCCCCGGCGGCAGGTTCTTACCAGCTCTAACCAGGGCACGATGCAGTTGCTGTGGAAGAAGTGATTGCACGGTAACTGCCGGACCTGCTCCGCGACCGCGTAGTCCTCCTTGCACACAGGACACTCCAAACCCGTATCTGGAAAAGACGTGGAGAGGGAAAGGGGGGTGTGCGTGTGAAGCTTTAGCTCCCCGGGCAATGCCGAACTCTCACCCGTCGGCACGCGGCCTGCCAGGTAGCCAAAGGAACCCCTGACGCTCCCCCTGCGTACGACCAGCAACGAAAAAAAAATAAATAAGTCCAACTACGGGTAATTTTAGTCCTGCCAAAACTTCGTCCTGCCAAACCCTCGTCCTGCCAAATCCTCCTCGTGCAGGACAAGGATGGTTTTGCAAAGCCGGCGGGGGAACACTTCCATCGCACACCCTCCTCCTGCCGTGCCATCGACCACGAGAGACGGCAAAAACCCCCAATCTCTCTCTTCCTTCGTGGCCCGTCCGTAACATGCCGCCGGCCGCGGGGACAGCAAGTCCCCGGCCTCTCTTGCTCGCCGGCCCCGGCAACGCCACCAGGCCAGAGCCAGCATGACACCATGGAAATTCAGCTGCTTCTTGGCTCCCCAGACAAAAAGGAGAGTGGCGGGTATATAAAAAGCACCGGATAAAAATAGCTGTTGTGGAAACGGCTTTTCTAATCAAATAGTTTGTCTTAACGGAGCATTTTAGTTTCCAGTAATAGAGTAGCTGGGAGGGAAAGGGATGCTTTGAGCCAGCTTCGGAGACAGCCTTCTGCAAACGCGGGGAGAAAAAACCCCCGGGATGAGCCAAATTGCAAAACCATAAAGGTTGGGAGAAACCCGCAGGTCTTTGCTGCCAGCCGCGCTGCAAGATCCCGCGCGTTTCACGTGACGTTTGCAGAGTGGTTGGGCAGGAATACGCTCGGAGCCCCATCTCCCAGCCCCGCCGTGAGCGAGCCAATCTGGAAGGGGAAAAAAAAAGCGCAACACACCAAGCCCAGCTCCAACAAGACCATAAACAACAGCCCAAACAGAAGGTTTCAGAAGAAGGTAAAGCCATCAGGGGGTCGGCGGGGCAGAAAAGCAGCGCTCAGGCACCGTGCAAACCCCTCCGCAGGAGGGATACGGTCTTTGCTGATGGCTTGAATTGGCGGAGATCTGAGAGCCCCAGGAGAACCGAAGACGGCAGCAGCAAAGCTCAGGATCTCCTGAGCTGGAAGAGCTGAGTGTTTCCAGCCCGAGTCCAGGCAGGGATTGAGGAGGGAGCAGCCTCCGACCCTCCCGCATCAACCTGGGGAGCACAAAGGGCCCAATCCTCAGCAGAGGGAGTGGAGGAGCTGAGGGGCTGGGTGACACCGGAGGCTGGCGACCCATTTCACCTACCAACTTGTTCCTGAGTTACTGTCACCGTCGGGAGAGACAAGATCTTCTCTTTGTCGGCTGGCGGTGGGCCCGTGTTTTCCAACTGCCCCAGGAGCTGTGGAGAAGAGAACAAACGGGGCTCAGGGGTAGGGACGGGGCTTCACCCTGTGGACCATTGTCATACAAACACCGCGAGCGCTACGGCCCACAACCAGAGCGCCGGATGGTCCCCAGGGGTGGCCCTGACCTGCTCCTAAAGCCCCTGAAGTGACGGACACCGCCAGCATCCCAGATGGGCCGCGCCGAGGGCAGAAATATTCCTGTTGCCCAACCCCAGGAGCAAGCCGGGGCCATCACATCCCAGCTTAGATATTCACTGTCCAAGCGACCGCTCCCTCCCTCTGCAGCAACATTTTTGGTGCCGAAACCTTCCTTTCGCGCCTTGGCAATCCCATTTCTAACATCGCTGCCCAACAGACACTTCCTCTTGCATCAACAGTCGGGGATAGAAGGGCCTGGGTGGGAAGGGAGACATTGCCACGGACACGGGAGACGGTGTTAATCTGCTCCTGGAGGACTCCAAACTGAACGGGAGTCAGTAGAATCATAGGGTTGGAAGGGACCTCGAAAGATCTAGTCCAACCCCCCTGCCAGAGCAGGGCCACCTAGTGCACATCACCCNCCACACCCTTTCTAATGCAGCCCAGGATGCCATTGGCCTTCTTAGCCACAAGGGCACATTGCTGGCTCATGGTCATCCTCCTGTCTACCAGGACCCCCAGGTCCCTTTCACCTACACTGCTCTCCAGTAGGTAGCCCCCAACCTGTACTGGTACATTGTGTTTTTCTTCCCCAAATGCAAAACTCTACACTTGCCCTTGTTGAACCTCATCAGGTTTCGCCCCGCCCAACTCTCCAGCCTGTCCAGATCTCTCTGAATGTCAGCACAGCCTTCTGGTGTGTCAGCCACTCCTCCCAGCTTGGTGTCATCAGCAAACTTGCTGAGGGTACACTCTGTCCCCTCATCCAGGTCGTTGATGAAGATGTTGAACAACACCGGTCCCAGTACCGACCCCTGAGGGACTCCACTAGTCACAGGCCTCCAACTAGATTCTGCCCCATTGACTATGAAGAGAGTAGTAGTAGAGATGTTTTGAGAAGAGGAAGAATCTCGTACCGCAGAAATAAGGCAGATGGAGCACCTTCTGCCTCTCCCGGGGCTTGCCCAAGGTGTCGGGAGGAACGGGGCGACCTCCCAGGGCTACGAAGAGAAGCTGCTTTAGTCGAGTTTGGCCACCAAGCCAAGGAGCCACCAGCCCAAAGCCTGCGCTCCCGGGGGTTTCCGTCTCCCGCGTGGAGCCTCTGACGCTTAACACCGGCCAAGCTCAGGCTGCAGCGACAGTGCTGCCAGCACCTCTTTTCCTAGTGTTACACTTCCATGACTCACAGGAATTTTATGGCGTTGAGACCTAGATGAACCCGGCAATCAGCTTGAAGAGGCTGAAGCACAGCCAGGGAGCGCGCAGAGCAGCATCTGCGGGAGCCTCATTTAACTTTGGAGGCCACGTGAAGACGGCTGGGGTGACACGAAACCCCGGGATGGGCAGGGCTGCTGCTCCGCACCCAGCGGGGATCCCAGTGGAGCCCCTTCTCCAGCCCAAACCCGAACTGCGACACCAACTCCATGGCACGGCGCTTGCCGGGGCTTGCTTGGTTCTGCTGGGCGTGGGGTGGGAGGAGGAAGGTGCTGTCTCTGAGCTGCCGTGTGGGCCGCGGGCTCGTTTTGGGAAGCGGTGAGTAAGGCGGGCGAGACGGGCGGGTGATGCAGCCTGGGAAGCCGGGGGCTACTTATGAATGGCAGCAGATGGCTATGCCAGGCGCTTTCGGGAGGCGTCAGCACGACAACAGCAGCCAAATTAGCTCTCAGTAAAGCATTCGTCTGCTCTTCCCATCCCAGCGATGCCAACGCCCTGGAAGAGGCTGTTTGTGGACGGAGGCTGGACAGCCCCAATCCTCAAGGGAGCCAGGCAATGCTTCTGACTATGAGCCAGCAGTGTGCCCAGGGGGGCAAGAAGGCCAACAGCATCCTGGCCTGGATCAGGAATAGTGTGGTGAGCCGGACTAGGGAAGGGATCATCCCCCTGGACTGGGCACTGGAGAGGCCCCCCCTCGAGTGCTGCGTTCAGTTTTGGGCCCCTCACTCCAAGAAAGACATTGAGGTGTTGGAGCGTGTCCAGAGAAGGGCTACGGAGCTGGTGAGGGGTCTGGAGGACAAACCTTCCGAGGAACGAGGGAGGGAACTGGGGGTGTTCAGCCTGGAGAAGAGGAGGCTGAGGGGAGCCCTCATCCCCCTCTACAACTCCCTGAAAGGAGGGTGGAGAGAGATGGGGGCTGAGCTCTTCTCCCTGGGGACCAGGGATAGGACAAGAGGAAATGGGTTCAAGTTATGTCAGGGCAAGTTTAGATTGGATATTAGGGAACATTTTTTCACAGAAAGGGTTATTAACCATTGGCACAGGCTGCCCAGGGAGGGGGTGGATTCTCCACCCCTGGAGGTGTTTAAGAAAAGGGTGGATGTGGTCCTGAGGGTAACAGGGTTTAGAAGGGGTTTTTGTCAGGGGGGGTTAATGGTTGGACTTGATGATCTTAAAGGGCCCTTCCAACCTCCCGATTCTATGATTCTATGATTCCAGGGAACGGACTCAGCTCATCCCTCCACAAACCACAGGGGGAAGTGGCTCATGGCTGCAAAGAGCTGAATTTGGTAAGGCTGACGCTGGGAATTTTAATCTTTGGCCTCTGCTGAGCCTGGCGCAAGGCACCTGCAAGCCTTGAGCCACGTGTGGGCTGACAAAGAGGAGAACTAAGACACTGTGTTTCCACGGAATAAAGTCCGACCTCTGCTCCTACGACCTCTGGAGAGGCAGGGAACAAGCAGCCACCAAGCCAGACACCCGCGGCCTGTTCCTAGTCCTCATCTGAAACGCAGTGGGACGGACCGGAGAGGAGCGCAGAAACTTCCAGGCACAGCTCAAAACCCCGGGTGAGCCAGCTTGGGATTTTCTCCACGCACGCGGGTCTTACCTGGGTGACAATAGCATCAAGGCCGCTCTGTCCCCAGGCATAGTCCCCGGGATTGGAGTGCAGCATCCCGCTCCTGCGGACGGGAGCAGAGTCAAGGAAACCATTTCACTCACACTAAACCAGCCCCTCCGGGTTTACACCATTGTCCCAGAGAAGCCACAGTGGGGAGACGAGAGCTCCTGGCCACCAGACCACTGGCGCGGAGGGCCGTGATCAAAGCCATGGGCTAAGCCGCGCTTGCTACTCACCAGGAAAAAGGGTGCTGGGAGCCAGGGATCGCTGAGTTTGCAAAAAACCCTGCAAAGATCTGCTGTATTATTCTATAGAGGGAAGAATCGAAAGGGAAAGAAAGAAAGAAAGGAAAAAAACCACAAAAGAACAAGTTGAGCAAACAAACACGCGGCGGCAGCAACAGTTTAGCAAGAATGGGCAGCAAAACACGAAATGCTGCTCTGATGGATCGCGACCGTGGCGCCACCAGACTTGGGCCCAGGTAAATCCCTGCGCAGAAGGGTGAGCCCCGAGACAAGAGCTCGGAGAAAGGAGAGATGCTAACTCATCGGAGTGTGGGAGGGCTGGGAGAGGAAATGACTGAGTTTCCCAAGCACTGACTCGTTTCCCTGCGGTGAGGGCTGGCACCGGTACAGCCAAAACCCACCTTTCCCACCACGCAGCTTCGATTCCCGCCCCGGCGGGGGACAAAGGCCAGAGCATCTGATGGGAAAACCTGCGTTTTCCACGTCTGAGGGTCACCCGCTGTAAGTGCCAGCATCCCATGTCATCAGGTTTCTCCCTGAGTTCCCACATCTTGCCACCGATGAGGGAGGGAAACACTTCCAAGGGAGAATTTAGGCACTTACCCTTCGATAGCAGGAGACCTGTCAGGGCGCGAGCTGCCCCGGGATCTGTACCTCCGCGTCATGGGCAATCGCGGAGGTCGGCTTGGTCCCCAGAGGTCGGCGTGAGCTTGGTGGCCCCTCTCGTTGTCCCTGCTGTCTTGATCCAGTGAGCTGCTACTCAGAAAGGGCCTGAGGTCAGGAAAGAACATCGTGTGGTCCAAATGGTCCCAAAGCTGGTGGGGGAAGAAAAGGGGAGACACAAACCACAAAGGGCTTCGTCACAAAGCCCAGTGGATCCGCTGCCGACACGGGGGCAGGGAAGTCCACCTCGACAGAAGCAACTGAGCAAATTCCTACGGTTACCATGGCTCCCAGAAAAAAAGTCTGGCAAAAAACGCTTAATTATAGCCCAAGCTCATCAGCTGTCCCACCCTCGGGAAGACCAACACGTCAGCTCTTTCCCTGCGGATCCCAACAATATATATTTTGTTAAAGCCACCCCAGGGCACCGCCAGGGTTGGTCTCTCGCTGCAAGGGCTGGAATTTGAGGAGAGAAAACACCGGATGCCCAGGCCCCCACATCCATGGGCTCACTGGGTGCTCTGGGCCCTCCCACCCACGGGTGGCAAGTGGACGTGGCCGAAAGAACCGAAGTACAGCCCCCAGAAGGAGGGTTTGTGTCTCTGGTTGTGTCCTCTGCTTCAGCGCACCCAGCGTGGCAGGACAGAGCCGCACGGAATGGCCGATAACGGAAAGTCTCGCGCACGCTGTGCTGTTTTGTGGGTCCCTCCATGCAAGTAAAGCCATCTCCTGGTGCTACGGCAGATCTGGTGGTACAAAAAGCCGCCTGCTCCTTCAGCGAGTCAAACTGCCAGCCCCGAGCCTCTCCGAGGGCAAGCAGGGACACAAATCGAGAGCTGCCGGGGGTCACCAATGGATCTTGGCAGAGCTCCTGGCTACGCACCCTGCTGCGGGCCGCCAGCCTGCAGAGAAAGCAGGGGGTGCACGAAAACACCCAGGCGCCCAAGAGCATCCTCATCCCGAGCCACAGCTCCAAGCCAAGAGCCCCCTCAGCCACCCTCACCTGCTAAACCCATTTGGTTTTATTCCTTCCCCAATTCAGATCACCCACGGTTTAAAGTATCAGCTGAGGAGGACGCTGGGAATTCATCACGCGGGATGATGGAAAAAAAAAATGCAATTAATTGTAGGACACAACAAAACAAGGAGTATCAGACAAGAAACCCTCCACCTGCCACGTGGCAGAGCCGCTGCTCATGCTCCCTAGGCCCGGGCCTGGGAGCAGCGCCCTCGGATTTACTGCGGGAATGAAACGTCACAGAGCATAACACCAGGGCTGGTCTCCTCTTATTCATACTAGACCCTCATCATGCCTTATGAGACGATCAGAGTGGCTTAATTCCCATTTCACACCAAAATGAGCTGCCTTTACACGTCTCTTCCATTGCCTGGTTGAAGCCGGTACTGGAGGAAAAAGGGAGAAGTCAAGTTTACGACCTGCTCTCTGAATAATTACGAGAGCTCTGCTTGTCCTCCTGCTGGTTAGGATCAAGATACAGCTCTGCCTGCCTGCAGCCACGCCGCTGAGAGAAGACTTTCATTTATTATTAATCCTAAAAGCCATTTAAATTTACACAGCGCCTTTCACGCAGAGGCATCCCAAAGCTCTTTTGTAAACCGTCACGTGGGCTATAAGCCGAGATCACTTTATCTCGCTGAAACAGGGGCATTTCTGGGATACGGCGCTGGGGAGGAGCAATATAAAGGCACCAGTTTTGTCCAGGAGATAAATGGATCCAGCTGAAGAAGGGAGGAGAGACAAACCAGCCATAGGCAGGCAACGTGGAAGCAAACAGGAGGGATCCAGATCGGAAACACAAAGCCGTGGAGGAATTTCAGCTCTTTGGTGACCCCGTTTTTGTCACTGAAGGCAGTGGCTTTGCTGCAGTACGGGAAGGAGGGCTCAGCAACAGCCCCCCAGATCTCCCCGGGGATAACCACAGCCAAGGAGTCGCCACACAAGACATCGGGAAGCTCTTCTGGCAGGAGCAAGGAACGGTTAAAACTCCTCAATAACCGAGCAAACAAATAACCTGATGCCTGAGCAAGGCCCGCGGGCAGAGGAGACACATGGAAATTTTATTCCCATCTGGTTTACGGGGCTCAGCTGAACTCCTGAAGGGAAATAAAGCCCTGAGGAACGGAGCCTGAAATCAGAGCCTAAAGCCGCCCTTCCTTCCCCAGAGTCTGGAAGAGGGGCTGCCGCCGCAGCCGGGAGCTCATGGTGAGTCAGGAGAGGCCACAGCATGAGTCCAGGGGGAGCATTCGCCGAGCTCGACTCAGGCGGTTCGAGACTTTAGGTAACGGCGTAAGAAAAGACGCTTCCAGCCCTTGCTGCCCAACAGCCCCTGCTCTGAGGCCCACGCAATTGAATTACAGGACAGACGGTCTTTATTAGGAATTTGGATTTTTTAGGAAGTTGCAGCTCTGGTAAAACTCAAAGCAGCAGCGAGCAGGGAGGAAAGGGCAGTCAGGGAATACCCTCCCTGGCTGGTCATTGACACAACGCCCCAGCATCTGCCAGCACCAGGGTGTCTGTCCTTCTTTTCCTGCCCTGCCCAGTGAGCAAACTTCTGGCAGCATCAACAGTCTCCTTTAAAATCTGCTGAATTCCTGAAAACTCCTCGGAAGACGAGCTGTCCTTTTTACAAGGCGGCAAGCGAAGACGCCTTCGTGTGCTGTGCCTGGAGCCGAGACTGAAAAACCTTTTCACGGCTAGTTTAAAAAAAAAAAACAAACCAAAATAAAACAAAAACCCAAAAGCAAGAATGTAAAACTCACCTCTGCGAACTGTGTGGATGGGCCGTCGTCTGTGCCGCTGCCATCTAGAAAACTGAAGGAAAACAGGCGAGTGAGAGCGGGTCACCCCTCCAGAAAGCAGCTCCCCATCTGGGTTAGACACAGAGGGGAGCGCGCGGGAGCAAGACAGTCCCCGTGCGGGCTGGGAGAGAAAGGGATGAGCAAACCCCGCCTGCCTGTGCCAACACAGCCGAGTCATTCCTAGGGACAGAAAAGGACCAGTAAAGTTAAAGTTAAAAGGTCTCTTTATGCGTTAGCATGCTACGCGCAACCTGACAGTGGAAGAAACCTGGTTTTTAACCACCCGGATTTCTGGAAGAGCCTCCGAAGAGGAGGCATTTGAGGTGGATCAAACGGGATCGTGTGCCGAGTGCCCCACAGGATCCCTCCAGTCTTGCCTGAAGTGACAGGTACACACTAATATTTAAGAAGAGGATGTAGCGTGACATTAAGTCCTCTCCCGGTCCACCAATCCCTGCTGCGGCAAGTCTCAGACAGCAAAGGTTCGCGTCATCTTTTCATCTTGCCTCCCCCCAACCCAAATAAAGCAGTTTTCTCAGCAATTACTCGAGACCGAATGTAGTAAGGACTGAAAAGGCATCATTTTGGATCCCTAATTTGCCAGCAGCGTGTTCCGCTGAGTGACCAATGACCAAATCCTAGAGAGAAAAGGTATTTCTTTCTCTCTCGGCCTGAGCTGCGAGATTGGAGACGCGGGTCAGGAGCCTGAGCTGGGGCCAGAGGCAAAAAGGTGCTGTGAGTCGCTGAGATAAAAGCTCGGGTCCTAAAAAATACTGCTTTTCACTCTAACAGACGAAAGAAACAGGCCTCAAAAACCCATTAGCGCTTTTGTTCACAGGACCTTAATTCACAGCTCCCATCCTGGAAGTCTTCACGCCCCTCCACGTGGCCCTAGCACAAGACCAACGGCCACTTGTATTTTTCAGGCTCAGCCGGTCCCGAGTCCAAATTCACACCAATATACAAGCCTTTCTTTTGCATTCCTTATTTTATCCCTGTTGCCCATAGTTTTTAGAAGCTTTACACCAGGCATTTTATAAACCCAGGAGGAACGTCAGTGAATGGTAAAACAAGCGGTGCATGGATGGGTACGTCACCTGGAATCATCTGTGACTTCCTCGATAAAGCCGGATTCACATCTTGGGCAAGTGTACTCCTGGGAAGAGAGAGGAAACCGGTTTTCAACCACCAAGCACTTCACTTACTATTTCAGGAAAAAGAAAAGAGCTCAAAAAGCACCAGGCCAGGAACGCGACGTGGATTCCTGAGCTCCCTGCGAAGGCAGCCTGGAAAAGCAGAGTTTCGGCTTCATTGAGAGGCTTTTCGAAGCCCGGGGGTTACAGCAGATATTCTTAACCTCAACTGACAATCGCGGAACGGAAAAAAAACCCACAACCACGCAGCCATCCCGGGTTTGGCACCGGCGAACGGAAGAGCCACTCGCAGCGAAGCGCGGAGCTTTTAGGAGCAGTGGGGAAGACTCCTTCGGAGGAGAAAAGTGTCTCAGTTTTCATTGCGAGAGCCCTCCTTTTGTCCCAGAGCTGAGGATCTGCTTCAATTGAAGGCAAAGACCATGCCAAAAATCAAAAAGCACCTCCAGATCCTCCCCAGCCCGGCCCACTGCGGGGCACAGGAGAGAGAGTGCTCCCAAAATCCACGCTCTGGGCATAGCTTCTCCAACCCAGGACTTGTGAGGTCTCCATCTGAAAATAAAGCCTCCCGATAAGAGCCTCGCTTTCTCCACTCACGCTTCCCAGACCATGGATAAAACCCCTGCCAGTGTCCCAGGAACTGCAGCCTGCAGCCCTTGGTGTCAAATCCTACCTAGACCCAGATAAGGAAGAGGGAAGAGCCACGACACCCGGGTCGCTCCGCACAGCCCAGCTCCTCCTCTGATCTCCCCAGCGAGCTTCAGACTCTGATCGAATTCCCAGCACCGCGTCACCAGAGCCGGGGCGCAGGTGAGACACCTCCCAGCCCTGTAACACAACACCTTGGCCCAGGCAGCTCCAAATTCCCCCACGTCCTTTATTTTTTATTATTTTTTCCGCCATCACAAAACACAAACTTCACCTTCCCATCCCCGTACAGCTCCGTATCGCCTTCCCCCCAAACCTGAATTTCCCTGGGAATGGCACAGAAGCCCTCTAAACCTCAATTAATCCCATTTTTGCCTTTTTTTTTTCCCCCTAAAGCAAAGCGTTAGCTGGCAATATTTACCAGGGTGGGGGGCTTATGCAGGGGGGCTCGCCAGCTAGAGCGGCTTCGGGGATGTAGAAGAGCCT
>VXBO01003107.1:11540-29152 GCA_013400135.1 Rhinoptilus africanus | reverse complement strand
GGGGGGGGGGGTCAGGAGGGGATCCCGACCTCGCCTGGGGAGGGCAGAGCGGGCACCCCCCCTTCCCCTCCCCAGCTCTTCGCTAGCCGTGAGCAGAATCCTCCGTGATACCAAAGGTTTTCAATAAAATACTTCATTAAAGTCAGGGGGTTTGGCGAGTCGCCCACCCCCTCAGGAAGCAGGTACTTCCCAGCCCACATCCCACCGCACTTGGGAGTGTGGGTGAGCACAGATACAGCTGTGGGATGCGTCCAGAAAGCTGGAAAACCACCCCCCCGTGGCAAGGCCTGGGGGCTGCGTGGGGGCAGACGGCCTCTGCGGAGAGACACAACCCAACGGTACTCAGTCGGGTCCTTCCAGCCCCGGGACAGGGAAGCCAATCCGACAGGGAATCTGTCCCAGTCCTACGGGGAATGCGTTTCCCACCCCTGGGAGAGGGAATGACGGCCATGGGTGCGGCCTCAGTCCAGGGAAATGACGTCTGGCCGGCAGCCCGGGAGCGCGGCAGTGCTACCAATTGCGCCGTTGTGTCCGTGGCTCTCTCGCAGGGCGCTGGCGGAGACGATGCTGCTGATGCGGCCGATGGCGCCGTGGGATCTGGCCATCGCGGGGCCCAGGGGGTTCACGCTCAGAAAGTGGCCAGACGTGGCTCGGTGCTGGAAGAAATGGCCGAGCGCGTCCTGCTCATCCAGGGAGGTGATGACAGAAGGGCTGTAATGCTGCCAAGCGAAGGGAAAAAAAAAAAAAACAACCCCCATCAGCTCACGGTGCCCGCAAAACTCTGGCCCCGGTCCCACGCAGGCACCCACAGAGAGGAGAGGTCACAGAGAGACCCTTCCCAGAGCTCCCCAGGTAAATGCACCAGTTAACCCAGACTGGTCCCGAGCTACCAGCACCCGCTGATTCCTCGTGGTATCAGGGGTGGTGGCGGCAGGGGAGACATACAGCAGTGGTAAGGAAGGAAGCGCCGCACATGGAAAGGCATCGGAGCCCACAGTGAGCGCCTGGACGAGCTGCCTGTGCAGGATCCGTGCCCCGCACCCAGCCCCCTCCACCCCGCAGGGACAGAAGTCAGCTCTCAGCGTCCGCTGCCAAATCCTTCCGCTTTCCACCCACGTCCGTGTGGATTCAGCCGCGGAAAAGCAAAATCCTTCCACCCCCAAGCCCTTGGCAATCCTAAATTTGCCTCAGCACTCCAGAAAGCAGGTCACTGTGAAAGGAGAAGTGCTGGGCAGGCACAAAGGATCTCCCTGCTCGGAGAGGACAGGAGGAGGAGGATGGAAGAGGAGGAAGGTTGGCGGAGCGGAGAGGGATGTGTTTGGCAAAGAGAAAAGAAAAACCAAAAAAAAAGCCAACCCAAAACCTACCTGATTTTCGCTTTGAAGGAAGGAAAACAAATCCAGACCTAGAAAAATAGAAAGGGGGGGAAAAAGAAATCTCTTGACGGTAAATAAACTTCTGTCAGGAAGGGGGGGGCCAAACCCCGCTAAGGCAGAGGCGGCAGCAGACGGGTTCAGGCTGCTTCCAAGCACCAGAGACGCCGGTATCGTCATCGCACCCTCCCGCCCTGTTCCTGCGACCCCTCTGGAACCCACGGCCTCGGCCACCCAACAGCATGGGGCGGGTGAAATTTCCCTTCTCTCGAGCCGTCGTGGGGGCTGGGCACCAAAGCAAAGCTCAGCAAAGTGCCGAGGGCCAGCTGAGCACAGCCCCGACCCGGCCAGCAACACCGCGATGCTTCAAACCACCCAGCAAAAGGGGTGCGGACCAAACCAACTCCATGAGATGACAACCGTGCCGTCTCCCCGCCTGTAAAACCGGGTTTTTAACGCAAGCCAGGTTTAAATAACACCCGTAAAGCACACGGGGATCACCCCCCGCCAGTGTGTTCCTGCGAACGCTTCATTATTTACTACGCGGTCACGGACCCCAGCCTCCCTCTCCCCTCCTGCGGGGTGAGGACACACAGCCTGCCTCCCCCCACTCTGCCGGCCAGCTCGCCCAGGAATGGGAGTCACAGCCTCGTCAGGTCTCTCGGTGGCCCTGGGACCCGCAAACCAAAACCTGGGGCATTCCTACCTGCTATCTCCGACCAACACCCAGATTTCCAGCTATTCCGTCAGTCCCGCTCTCGCCTGTGGCGCCCCAGGGAAATCCACCCCCGGCCAGTGTCGCACCCCAGGAGGGAGGTAACTCTAGTTTCTTTCTTCCCCCCTCTTTCTGTGTTGGGGTCACTCCAAAATGCTTCCTGGGATCTGCAGTAGCCGCTCGTCCAAGAAAAACTCTGCACGTGAGCGACCCAAAGGCTCAGTGGGAAGAGACCAGGGCACCGGCTGTCCCAGTCGGCTGCTTAGTCTGGCAAACTGGTGCAACCGCACGGATTTAGTAACTGCTGCCAGAGGCCTCTGTTGTTACCTTGAAGCTCCGAAGGCACCTGGTAGGAGGGATGGTAGTCAGGAAGGGGGAGGTTGGAGAGATAGTCGCTGCCGAGAGCTGCCATGGGAGGACTCCGAAGCACAGAAGACGGCCGGTGATCCATACTCAATACCCTGAAACAGAAGACAGGCCCCACGCCCATTAAGAGCAGCAGAACAACTTGCCAGGGGAACATTCCCCTGTTGTTTATCAGCAAGAAACCCCAACCTCGATGCCACCGTACCCACAGCAAAAAACATTCCCTCCCTCCTCCCCTCTCCCCTGGTCCAAGAGGGGCGTCCCCTCCCCCTGGCCAGGTGTGGGAAGCAGAAGCGGCGCTTCCCAGGGGCAAGCAGACGTGGATCCGGTTAGTGCCATGGCATCGGCGTTCAGGGAAGGAAGGAAGGAAGCAGAGAGCAGGAAGCAAGAGAAGCCAAAGCCCAGCAGAGCCGGGGAGGGTGGGCTCCTGTCCTGCCTTACCCCTTGGGCCCAGCCGCCAGCAGAGGAGCCACACTGGAGACCGGGCACTGCTTCTTGGCCGGCAGCTCCTCCTCGTCTGACGAGCTCTCCAGGGTCAGATCAATGACCTCCACTTTTTTTTTGCCCTCCAAAGAGTTTTTGCCCTCAGAGTTCACCGTGTAAGGGGAAGTGGCTGCAGGGGAAAAACCAGCCATCAGCCACTGACACGGAGACGAGCAAAACCCCACGGCTTCCACAAGCCCCACGATACACTCGGGGCTTCCAAAAAAGCTTGTACCAAATCCACACCCGGTCCCAAACCAGAAGCATCATCCATCCCCACGCTAAGGGTCAGGTCTCCATAACCCACATGGAACTGATGCTGCAGTTGCAACAGGAATCACATTTTTCTTGGGTTTTTTTTTCCTAACACTTCTTCTACAGTGCTGTGCTAAGGGCCTGCCATGCTCCTGGTGCTTCAGCATGATCCCAAATACCAGCTTCCGAGATGGGATCTGAAACGCTCTGAATGTTGTTTTGTAAATGTAAAAATTGTAAGTGTAAATGTTGCTTTGGAAAAAAAAAAAGATCACAAAATGAAAAAAAAAAAAAAAGAGCTGGTGACCATAACTCCCATACCCTCGATCCCACTGAACACAGCCGTCTGGCACACCTCCTGGTTCTCCTTCTTGGGCTTCATGGGGCACCAGGAGCCGTCCTCCATGAACTGTATCTCATCGCAGTCCGTGCAGGAGTTCAGGATTTCCATGAATAACCTGCGGGGCGAGAGCAAANGAGGGGGAGAATGACCTCCCTGGACCTGCCGGCCACACTCTTCCCTCTGCAGCCCAGAATTCCGTTGGCCTTTTTGGCCACAAGGGCATGTTGCTGGCTCACGGATAATTTACTGTCTACCAAGACCCCCAGATCCTTCTCCTCAGAGATACTTTCCAGCAGGTCCACCCTTAACCTATATCGGACTCGCGCATAAATACACGCGGACGGAAGGCAGAAATGACAGGGGATGGATGGTGCTCAGGTTGAAGGGGTACAAAGAATTACTACTGTAAAATCTGTGCCCGTTTCACCTGCACATTTAGTTTTACTTCAACATACACAGGAGGGCTCTGTTCAAACCCCGGTAAAGCAGGTTCCCTCGTCACTGCCTCTGCAGAGCCTGCCAGCGAGGCAGCCAAGATTCTGACAAAGGCTTCTTGTTCCTTGAGAGAAATCTCTCCAGATTGGCATCAGAGCAGTTTAGGGAATGAAAAATCCAATTTGAAGTTATTCGAGGCTGTAACTTGTCTATATATGTGGGCATTAGAGGATAAGCCTTAAAATAAAAACATTATCCAGGCTGAAGACCACGTAAGAAGCCGGCTCAGCTCACCCATCGATGATCAGGTTGTCGTAAGGGGCTTTCTTATCACAGACGGGACAAGTCCAGGTGGGTTTCCTCTCATTCATCTGGAGATAGAGGGCTGCGTCGAAGCACTGGAGGTGGGTGCACGTGATGGCTCGGCAGGGCACGATCAGCCTCATCTTACCCAGCTGGGGGACAAGAAAGAAGAAATGAAGTTGGTTTTGTCCAAATCCACCTCTCGCAGCACTGAGTTGTTCCATTTATTCCCTTTTCTCCCATGCCCAGCATTCCAGCACTTTTTACGAAAGGTTAAAACTAGATGTCGGTGACGAATTAACACGCGAGAGGAAAACAAGCTTTCCTGAGGGTATTTTTTTGCCTTTTTGTTTGGTTTTTAAGCTCACTTCCACCTCAAACACATGCTAATAGTCAAGGCGAAAGACAAGGATCAGGTCAACAGAAGGCATTTTTTGGCTAGGCAGCTTAGGCCAGCGATCTCGGGAATTTTCTTTATGGGTGAAAGCAAGCGGTTCTGCTCTTTATTTAGGAATCCGAGCTGACTTTTCAACAAAAAGCAGGGCTGGGGCAGCGTTAGCTCTCGTCTCGCTCCAAAGCGTTCCTAAGCAAAGGGAAGGTCAAGCGGGAAGCTGGTTCGCAAAGGCCTGTCCGAGCAAAACGAACAAAAATGTAGAAACCTACTGGACACATCAGGGAAACTCGTAAGCTGGTTGTAGCTATCTCACTGTCAGGATCAGCTGTTAGTTTTTCTTTGACTGAAAGAAGAGGAGGGGAAAGAAAGGACTCCCGTCAACATCCTCCTTCTTTTACACCCAGAAATACGTACAGACACGATTTATAATTCACACCATGACACTTATTAGAACCATAGGGTTGGCAGGGCCCTCTGGAGATCACCCAGTCCCACCCCCCCCCCCCCACCCGCTGGCCACACTCTTCTCGATGCCCCCCAGGATGCCACTGGCCACCTTGGCCACCAGGGCCCAGCGCTGGCTCATGGCCATCCCCTTGTCCCCCAGGACTCCCAGGTCCCTTTCCCAGAGCTGCTCTCCAGCAGGTCACCCCCACCCTGTCCTGGTGCGGGGGGTTATCCCTCCCCAGGGGCAGCACCCGACACTCGCCCCTGGTGAATTCCAGAAGGTTCCTCTCCACCCAACTCTCCAGCGTGGCCCGGTCCCTCTGGATGGTGGCACAGCCTTTTGGGGTGTCAGCCGCCCCCCCCAGCTTTGTGTCACCGGCCAACGTGCCGAGGGTGCGCTCTGTCCCCTCATCCAGGTCATTGATGAATATATTGAAGAGGGCTGGGCCCAGTACCAACCCCTGGGGAACACCACTGACCCCCAACAGGACTCTGTGCCCCTAATTATTCAAATTACAGGCAGGCAATGCTCCCGGCAGCAGGCAAGACATTATTACTATAAGGCCAACGGCTCTGGCAAGAGTCCCCTCGGCAAGACGCAGCACAGAGACAGCCCCTACCCTAAAGGTTTTAACCCGCCTGTGAAGTGACAGCGCAGGGGAAATATTCGGTTGTCGGCAACAGCGTGTAATTGGAGGGCGAGCAGCGACGGCTACACTCCCACTGCTGCTTGCAGGACCAACCGTTTGGAAGTTACCACCACGGAGATGGGCAGCAATGTGAAGAACGGTCTGATTTAGAGCCCCGTCAAATGGCATGGCCGAAAAAACAATCTGTAATTTTTACAATCCTCACCTTCCCGGTGAGTTGTCACCAACAGGACCCTGCAAGCGCGCGGGGGCTTGCGAGAAGGGACGCACGCTGCCAATTCCGACCTGCTCTGTCTCCCCAGGATCAGGTCAAGCACAGCCAAGCCATCCCAGGATGCACTTACTGAGGGCTCGCGAATGGTCTGGATTCCGGATGCCCTTGGCTCTTAGTTTCTGGAGCAGCGTTACCGACGTCAGCTGCTTCACCAGGTACACGGACAGGGAGTAGTTCTGTTGGGGAGAAATTGACACTGCTCAGACCTAAAAAAAACCAATCCCACCGGGAAAGGAGAGGGCTCTCCTGGATCCCCGCAGTTCCATGTTGCCGCAAAAATGACCTCGATCCAGCAGCAAATGGCTTCCACCTCACTCACCCTGCCGAACTCCGAGGACCAGTTCACCACAACCGTGTTCGGGACAGTCGCCGAAAGTCGCACCAAGGGGGTGATATTGACGGGGCGGCTGGGTCGCTTCGGCTCGGCGCCGTTTTTTGTGGGTGGGAGATATCCCTGCGGAGAGAGAAAGATCACCCGCTACAAAAGAAATCCTCTCCGAGCCGCGAGGCCGCACGCAAGAACCCACAAACCCGATTTCTTTCTGTGCCTGCAAGATGCTTCGTGTCACACCTGAGAGTTCGGATGAGAATTGCTCTCAAATCTCAACACAGCACGTTGTTATTCCTCAGCGTCAAGAAATTAAGAATAAAGGTTCCCTCTAATATCCCGACGGGCGTGCTGGGGCTTGCTTTCCTTGCCAGCCAAACTGCTCCACAACCTCCGAACACCCAGGCCGGGATGTGTCGTACACAAACGGCCTTGAATTAAAACCCCAAATTCTACCCAGTCCAACGAGGCTGGGAAGCTAAAAAAAAAAATCACATCCCCGTGCCAAATCTCACTTTGATCTCATTTTTGCTTCGTTATAGCCGCATCCCGACTTCATGAGAAACCCGTCCCATCGCTCAGCAAAGAGAGCCTTTTCAGATTTACGCCGCCCTTTTTTGCATCACCCTCAGATGGAGCGGGGAAGCTCACGACCGATTCAGCAGCCACCTGGCAGTTGAAAGCAGAAGTANCTCTCTCTATTTTTTTTTTATTAATTTTTTTCCAACACAGGTTATTAACTGCCTCAGCCAAAACCAGACAGAACATTCAAGGCCAAAAACAATGCAAATCTCAGCGAAGGGAGCGGCTGTTCTGCAGGTTGGGTTGCAAGAAGCGCCAACGGAGTGAAGCCAGGGTGGGGCAGCTGAGGGGGAGCTGCCCGGACTGCCCCACCGCCGATTCTCCTCAGTGTGACACCAAATCGCATCCCTTTTTGGGCCATTAACTGCGGAAAGAGCTATTTCTTATTCTCTTTTTCGTGCATTACCCAGCGCTCCTTGGCCAGAGTGTTCTGCAGCGCGATAAACTAAAGGCAGTGCCGTTAACTCCATTCAAACTCAGGCTTTACTCTGCATTTTTATCATCATGGGGATTTTTGTCCAAAAACGAGACGGAATCTGCTGGCTAAAAGAAAAAAAAAGCAGGCCTAAAGTTTGCATATCCTTTTCCTTGAATCAAAGAGCAGCTTTCAGCGCCAATCCACAGCCCTGGAACATGAAATCAGTTTTGCGCTCTGACCACACCATTTCGTCACGTCAGTCTTTAATCTCCAGAAAAATACATTTCCCACTGCTCTCACTGGGAGCTGCAGCTGTCTAAAAGGGCAGACTTTCGTCTACAACATATTAGGAAGAAATAAGATTTACTCACAGGCAGGGGACAGAGTTTTCCATTGACCTTGACAAATAAATTAGGAGGGAAGTAATCTTCTTGGGGACAGCTGGTTTCACACAAGCAAAACCTAAGAAGCAGGAGGGAGAAAACCAGCAAGTGAGTGGCGACACTCGCAAAAAAAACCCCCAAAAAAATGGCAGCCAAATTTCCCTTGAAAAAGGGAAAAAACATTTTTTTTCCAAGCAGGACACATCAATGGCTGGGAAACACTACGAGCAGATGAACAGCCCCTACAGGTGTCTCAAACCCTACACGCGGCAAAAGCGATAAAAGAATCAAGGCAGAAAAATGCCAGCGATTTAAAATAATCAGTAACGTGCACAGCTGAGGCGTGCAGGGGCAAGGCTGGTTTTATTCACCCCGGATGAGAATTTAAGTGATTCAGAATCGCGGTTTCAAAGGTAAAGCCTGTTTCTCCGGCCTAACATCCTTCCTAAAAATGCTGCGAAGTGAGCTCGGGGTTCAAGCGGCAGGGAGGGCTAAGCCGGGCGGGATGAAGGAGGGCTCCCGTCCCCTTTGCCCACCCCGACAGAATCCCACCCTGGGATGGGAGGGTTTAACCCAGCTTTGGGCGCGTTCTTCACCCAGAGATTATGCAGCCCTTCAAGAGGCAAGGGGATCACGTCTCTAAGTTACCCGACAAAAGCATCCCAGGAACTAGAAAGCTGTATTCGACCCAAAGCGAATCTCGAAGGACAGAGCGGTTACTGCTGGGACTCTCTCAAAGCTCATCCGTCACCACTCCAGAGCCTCCTGCTGCCTCCCTGAGAGAAACGCCGAGGCTGGAAAAGACCTCTGAGATCTTCGAGTCCAACCATCAGCACCAGCGACCCAGAAGGGGCTGTGCTTCAAATCCTCATCCCGTTTAATTGGACGGCTGGGTGCTCCGGGTTCTCTCCAGGGAGGGGGGTTCTGCCGGAGCCGAAACCGCAGCCCTGAGCCAGGCTCCCACCTCGGCCGGCCCCTTCCGAGCCGCGAGATCGAGCCCTGGCCCCTCATGCCAACGTTCTGGAAAAATAAATCCGATCATATTGTTTTCGAACCTCGCCCTGTGTGCCAAATAAAACAAAGAATAAAATGGAGAGTTAATCTTTTCCTTGCTGGGGAACACGAGAATTCCGCCCGTGCTGAAGCGCATCTGGAGGAGAGAAGAAAGGATCCCACTGTCTTTTTTAACTCCTGCACTGAACTTGGCCAAATAAAGGGTCGCTTCTTCAGGTGAAGGGATGCACTCGGACACCCCAGGAGCTTCCTGAAAGTTTCTGATGGATTATTTGGTAAACTCCGTTTCATCTCCAACGCCCAAAACGTAGTGAGAAGCGACATACGCTGAAACCGGGCCCTTCTGAAACACACGTGGGGTTTTGCTGCGTCCCAGAAGTGACGTCTCCGAGCATCCACCTCACTAAGCCTTCCAGGGAACAGGCTGCCCGTACGCTTCGCTCCACCAGCTCCGTGTGCCAGAGCAGAACGGATGGACTCAGCATGAAAACTGCTGCCGCGCGCCCCAAATCAGAGAGACGTTGTCAAAGAATCCTAATTAATAACGAACACCCTCCCGAAACCCACCAGGCTCCCTTCTGAATTAAATCAAAGGCTTCGATTTCAAGTAACCGCTTTTCTTCAGACTTCCAGATACGGCAACCAAAGCCCTAAGCTCCTCACGGCTTTTTTTTTTTCCTGGGAGTACAGCAGTCATTCTCTGTCTCTTCGCCAAGTTCAACCCTCTGATAATAAAATTTAGCAGTTTTTAACCCTGCCAAGGGTTGGATGTTGGGCGAGAGCCGCCTCGGTTCCTGTTCAGAGCTGGAGGACAGTGTGGGCAGGCACCTAAATAACCGCCCCGGCACCGACTGCAAGAACCGGAGGGCAACTCGGGAAGCACTTGCAAGTATTTTTCTGCTCACACTCTCCAATACGCCTTGCATTTACATAAGTAATAGCTGTTTTTTTTAATATTCACCCATTCAAATTTGAAGGTGATGTCATTCCTGTGGCTTATTCTGCCTTTTTGCAATCGATCTGCAAATGGGCAAAAGAAGAAAACGGAGAAAGGAGCGAGTTCTATTTAAGGGTGTAAAACTCTGAAAAAGATTGAATTCAAATGAAGAAAACTTGTCTGCGAGGCTACGTCGCCTGGGCCAGCCACGCGCCGCCCAGAGACAACAGGCTGGGCCTCGCCGAGGTCAGAAAGAGCTGCGTGGTTCGCTGTCGCCAAACCCCTCAACACTCCACAGAAAAACCCAGAGTTCCGAAGGCAGCACTAAATGCTTCCCATTTCCTCTGAGCAAATCGCCATGCCATTTCCAACCAAATCAAGCGGTTAAAAAGCGGGATTCGGCAAAATCAAAGATCAGTTAAGACCGAGACAGGAGCTCAGGGAACGGGACTCAATGCGTTCATCAAAAAAGCCATTTCCTTACCTTAATTGCACTTGTATCGTGTAATCACATTTGGCACCTGGTAAGATATCTCTGCAATGGAAAAGAAGGTCTTTAGGCCGTCAGCCGCGCTTAACAGAGAACTGCAACTACAACAGCGTGAGATTTTATTACGTTACATCGATACGTGTTAGGCGTATTTTGAATAAAACCTGAGGGAATTAGCGGGCAAAATTCCCAAACAAGGAGGTAAAGCAAAAGGCCATCAAACAGAAGAGGCGAGAAAAGGAGAAAAAAAAAAATCAACCTCCAAAATTCCTGCCGCTGCCGTTTTAAGAACATAATGCCAACTACAGACGTGCCGATGCAAACAAACGGTTGTGTTTATAGGCCCAGGTGGAGGGTAGTTTGGAATTCCGGGATGAACTACCATGTTTTTATCCCAATTTTCTTTCTTCCATACAACCATTCCGCCCTGCAGCCTTTGAGGCAGGTCCCCAGTGGCTGTAAGGAGCACAGCACCGCTGGCGGCAAGTAAAACTCCCCTTTTTACACCCAACTTGGCATTTTATTTTCCTGACCAACACATGGAAGCCACACGCTCCGCCCGGCATCCCGAGATGTCGATTTGCTTACCGGGAGGTGAGGATCTGCTGAACCTGCTGGGGGGTTAGAGCGAAGGTGAAGTGAGCTTCTTCAAACCGCTGACTGTTCGTCGAGGCTGAAGAAGAGAATTTAAGACAAATTAAATCCTCGTTAAGTCATTTTTATACCTGCAGGCGCCCAGGTTTGGAATAAACAAAGGACAGCACCCACTAAAAGCAGACGGTGATTTGTTGCTCCAAATTAATCACCGTTCATGCAGGGGCCCTCCAAGTCCTTGACCACGTCACCGAGCACCAGGTCTGTCTTTCAAGGTAAACGTTCAGCTTCCAGTGTTTTATTAGGGAAACTGAGGCCTGGGACATGTGGTGCTGCCCGGGGA
Source organism: Rhinoptilus africanus (assembly GCA_013400135.1). Classification (NCBI taxonomy): domain Eukaryota; kingdom Metazoa; phylum Chordata; class Aves; order Charadriiformes; family Glareolidae; genus Rhinoptilus; species Rhinoptilus africanus. The sequence goes on along the minus strand of VXBO01003107.1, from coordinate 18,025 downwards.
TCAGGAGACAGGCTGGGAAAAGGGAGGTCACGCGCAGAGCGAAGGGAACGCCAGAGATCATACGTTGCCCTAGAAATTATAATAATTGCTGTGGTTATGGAGTAAGTGCAGCTGCCGAACAAGAACCGGGCGTTGGCATTTCCTCCTCGGGCACATGGAGAGAGTCATGGTGAATTCGGAGAGAAGCAGCCGCGGCCTTGATTAAAAATAAACGCACAGGGACAACCCCACACCACAGGAGAATCACAAAATTTGAGGCGGGGGTTAGCGAGGAGCACAGCAAAAGCGTTCGGTGCAAGAAACATGCAAAAATAAACCAGGATTTTCCCCTCTCTTACCCTGACCAAGTGACTTCTTTTGCGCTTGAGCTTCCCCCTTGGGAAAACCGGCGGGGGTCTGCCTCCCCAACAACAACCGGGAGCTATTTTATTAATATTTGCAGAGCATCAGCATCCTAGAACGAAGACCGCTGCCGCCGGAAACCAATGTAATTTGCAAAACGCCAATTTGGCCTCTAATGCTCTTGTTTTTACACCTGTCGGGAGAGGTCCTGAGCAAGGGCAGCTCCCGCCGGTGCTCCCTGGGGATTTCCTGGGCCAAGAGAAAAGGAAGTCGAGGACGTTATCGCAGTGGCACGTGCAAAGCGTAAACCTCACATTTTGATCCTTTATTTATTTCAAGGATGCTCATGATGAGCTGGGCATAGCGTGACCATCCGAAGCCACCATGGATGCGCAGAGGAGAAGGTCGGCTCCGTCCTTGGTGCCACCTGCCCTGGGAGAGGGACACCCTTGCGCTGGCCTCCTGCCCACAAAAAAAGCAGATTCAAGCCCAGATTCCTCAGCGGGGCGAGGGGTTTTGCTTCCCCAGCCTCCTGCAGCTCAGGAATGTGAGGAATGCGAGGCCCCCCCCCGAGTTTTTCCTGGCAAATGACCTGCCAGATCTTCCCGGGACCGGCAGCAGCCACAGGCTGGCAGACCCGGAACAGGGAAATTCTGAGGAATTTTGACCATCTTAGGACTTTCTGCTTGAGCCTTTCACTCCTCGATGACAAAATCCTGCTCCAAACGGAGCTGGGGAAAGCTGCTCGGTATCAATTCTAACCGATATCCGCCGTTTTCGCCGCCGCCTCTGTTTATAACCAATAACCCGCTTCCCTCTTATAACCAGTTCGTGACCCGCATCCTTGCTCAGCTGCCAGCCTTCATCCAACCCAGACGTCTCCAAGATCCGCGGTATCCCAGCCAGACGTTTGGAATAAGACGGGGAACGGGAAAGCTGAAGGCTGGACCTTCCTCACGCGCAGCAAACAGAGCGCGGACGGACCAGGAGACTTCATTGTTAAGCCCCATCATCACCCTCTCCAGCCCCGTTGTCATTTATTGCTTATTTCTGGCGTTTTTCGGACACCATGCCCTTCGTACATGCCTCCTTAAAACAAATTGCCCCAAGCAGCTAAAATAAAAGAATGGGAAAGGGATGTTTACACGGCTAAAGGGAGAAGGAAAGACACAAACCACCAGAAGCCAAAAATAAAATAAAAAAATTCTTTCAAGTTCAAGCGCCAACACGTAAGTACGGGAGTTTTAGCAGGGAAGAGAAGGGAAAAAAAACCCCATTTTTTTTGCAAGGCGAGTATCCCGTTTCAGTGAAAAGGCTTAACCACAGGTTGTCCGAGAAACCGAACAAAGCCAAACCCAAGAAAAGGCAATTTTTAGCAAAAGAGGAACGAAACCAAGCCCCCAAAAAAGCGCAGGGGTTTTGGTTGGAGTACAGATATACTTATCTCAAACATCACTGTGTTTATATGAAAGAAAAACAACCCTGAATCCAAACAAAAACCATTTAAAAGGCATAAGCTGGGTGGTTCTAGTCTGAAAAGGCCGGGAGGGCTCAAACCCAAAGTAAAAATAAAACTTCTTCTAAAAACCAGAATAAACCTCCTTTGTTTTTGTGGGTCCAAATCCCCCCAAGCGCAGCGGAGGGTCCAAAGCCACCAGTGATTACCAGGCCAACTCGGCAGTGCACGTCTACCCCGCCAGCGTTCGAAAGCTTCCAGCAAACGCTCCATTTTTCTGGAATTGGGCAAACCCCGGCATTTTCTTATTCCTATTTTACAACCGGGGAAGCATCGGGGCGCCCGGCCCCCACATCACATCGAGAAACAAGTGGCTTTGCCCTTCTGCCGTACCCCTTTTCTGCTCTTAAATTTAAGACCCCTCTTTGCTTCCTGCCCCACGATAAGTTTTCTCACCGGCGCAGACCCCGGCCTCTGCTCACATTTGCGATCTTCGTTAGTTTTACCTGTCGGGCGATTTTAGGACTACATTTTTGTGGCTAATTAAGGCCGATTTGAGACTTAAAGTCAGCAGAGTATTCTGCTGGCAGCTGAACCACCGATTGTTTGCAAAAATAACAAACCACTTTTCATATTTAACCGTCCTGGCATCCGCCAATTTGTTCGGGAAGGGAGCCTGTGCCAATTTTATCCATGTTTTTTATTCTCTGACGTGCCAGACCAGAGAAAGCTTCACAATTCAGAATGCAAATAAAACCCCAGGCTCTATCAGGTGAAAACGGTAAATAATCCCAAATTCATACACACCTATAAAACTTACGCTTAACAGAAAAGGTGTCAGCTGGCAGAGAAATACCCTTTTGCATGCAAATAAATTTGGAATAAGACTGAAAACCAACTAAAAGCTTCCATTTCTGGCAGCCCACACAAGTTGGAGTGGGAAGTTATGGGTTCAAATGACCCAAAGGGCTGGAGACCCTCTGCTATGGGGGGAGTTGGGGGGGTTCAGCCTGGAGAAGAGAAGGCTCCGGGGAGACCTTGGAGCCCCTTCCAGTCCCTCCAGGGGCTCCAGGAAAGCTGGGGAGGGACTCTGGAGCAGGGAGGGGAGCCGTGGGACGAGGGGGAATGGACTTAAACCAAAAGAGGGGAGATTGAGATGAGATGTGGGGAAGAAATTCCTTATTCCGAGGGGGGTGAGCCCCTGTTCCAGGTTGCCCAGAGAAGCTGTGGCTGCCCCATCCCTGGAGGGGTTCAANGAAGCTGGGGCGGCCCCATCCCTGGCGGGATTCAAGGCCAGGTTGGACCGGGCTCGGAGCAACCTGGGCTGGTGGGGGGTGTCCCTGCCCAGGGCAGGGCGGGGGATGGGATGGTCTTTAAGGTCCCTCCCAACTCGCACCATTCTACGCTTCCAAATCCTCCATTTTAGCAGCTATAAAACCCCCGTGAAGACTTGGAGAACTCCCATTTTTCTTAACCCCTACATGACGCTCACCCCTTAGCAACAGCTCAACCCAACGGGTATGAACTGACTTTCCTGTCCCAGCAATCACCAGGAAGAAAATTAACTCTTTCCCAGCTGAAACTGGAATGACACCCCATCCCTGGAGGGGTTCAAGGCCAGGTTGGACGGGGCTTTGGGCAACCTGGGCTGGTGGGGGGTGTCCCCGCTCACAGGAGAGGGTCGGACTAGACGGCCTGTAAAGGTCCCTTCCAGCTCAAAACATTCTGTGATTCTACAAAATCCCACTTCCACTCAGAAATCAGCCTTTTGAATCCACCCTGGTGGCTTGGCCTGGTCACGCCACTCCCACTCCGTCTTCTCTAGCCGGGCAAACAAACGGAGGCTCTGAAGGAGGACGGAGCAGTTCGGAACGTACCTAACGTGGTGGGTTTTATCAACTCATCGTAGACGTCGTAGAAAGGCAGCCTCTTCATCTTGACGTCGGGGTGGACGGGCGGCGATAGGTGCTGAACATCCGTCTCGTGCTTGGGTCCCGGCGCCGGCGGCAGCAGAGCCGTTGGCACAGCAGCTGCGCCGTGGTCATAGGGGAGGTGACACACCGTCCCCTGCGACAACGCGGTGGCCGAGGGCAGCTGCCCTGCCTGAACGTGGAGCATGGATAAGTCCGAAGGGGTTAAAATCTTCCTGGGGAACCTCCGGCGGTAAAGCTCTTTAATTTTCATCTGGACAGCCGGGCTGCAGGCAGATTTCAGCAGCTGTAACGCCTTCGCGAGAAGCTCGTGCTTCCTTCCACTCTTGTTCCTTCCAGCGAAGCCCAAGAGAACTTGTAACTCCGATACCCTAAAGCTCATCACCATGTGCTGCGAGAAAAATAAAACAACCAGCATTACAACTGCGGTGGGAGCCGATGCCGTCGGAAAACAAGCCACGGCCTCGCTACAGAAGACGGTGGAGGCCTTAAAAGAGACGCTGTCAAAGTCTGAAGTCCCCCCTCCTCGTCAGCAGCAGAAATGTAAACGTTTCGATTTGGTTTTAACCTTTCTTTTTACTTCTTCTGACTTTGCGATACGGCACACAGGGGAAGCACACGTGTAGCGGTGCGTACGGTAGCACCACCGTTTCTTTCGCGCGAGTAAAAAAGGGTTAAACCTGGGAGGGAGCAACTTCAGGCCCCCCAAAACACAAGGGATTCCACCAAGGGCAAAATCGCTCTTGAATTAGTTACAATTTGGGGTTAAATCCCCAATTTTGGTCCCACAGAGGGGCTCCATCCAGCAGAGCCAGGGCAGGGAGAGGAGGAAGGTTGCCTTCTGCATGTTCGGAAAGGGCGAAAAACGGCAATCCCTTTGATAAAAGAAATGCAAAACCAAAGCTGAAGCCTCGTCGGTTTAACAGGTGGCGTATTTTGCGTTCGGGCCGATTCTCAAACCCCAAGGGAGTTATTTTCCTTTGAAAAAAAGAAAAAAAGCTGATGGGAACATCTCGTCTTTACACCTTACGGACCGAGTTTTCTAGAGTCACTAATAAATCCCGAACGACAAGGCGCAACTCCGGAACAGCCAGGTCAAGCTTATTAGCCCCGGTTAATTAATTCTGGTCTCCGTGCCAAGGTGTTTTAAGGCAGTTTAATTCCCTGCATGAGGATCCTGTCACACACACACACACCCCACAGCCAAAAAAAGCAGCATCTCGGGATTTCAATGCCACACATGTTCCGCTTCCCGGGGGAGGCGGAGAAAAAGGGAAGTATTTGTTAAAGTCACCAAAACCAGCGTCGCTGCTGCAACAAGTGCCATGTGGGCCCTGACGCAGAACAGGCTCCGAAAAATAAAAAAACAAAATGTCTATCTTCTGCGACCTTCGCCAGGCGATCCGTTCTAGAGAAAAATTATTAATTTTACTTTCCCCACACACGCACCTTGGCAGCCGCAGGAAAACTTTGTCAATTCAAGAGGAAAAAAGCTCGATTCGGGGTCACTCAGCTTTTGACAGCGCCTGTTTGAAACACCTCTTGGCAAAGACACATTAGGGAGGCGCCTTTGTCAAATTTTCATCCCTCCCCTTTTGCGACAATCATTGTAAAAGAACCGACCTCTTCCCACATCCATTATTCCCACAAATCCTCCGGACAGAGCCCTTCGACCGGCAGGAGGTGAGTGTAGCATGGCTCGGCAGCACGAGCATCACATTTAGCATGAAAGAAGGCGCGCGTTCCTGATGTAGGATGGCTGTGTCACCACCGCTGTGGGCTACCACCTCCCCCGGAGCCTCACCAATTCCCACTCCGAGCATCACAACAGCGGGAAAAAAAATAAATAAATCTTTTTATTGCCAGAAGAGATGGCAAGAAGAGCTCCCAGAGGGCAGCCGAGGCTTGGGAAGCGGCTGGAGCCGCAGCAGGCTCGGCTCCGACCGTGCCGCTGCCGAATACAGCGTGTCCGCAAACCTCTTCTCTTTCCAGGGGAGTCACCGTCGGGTTTTTTTAAATAAAGGAAAAGCGGCTTAAGCCAACTCCAGGCTTTATAAGGAGAAATCATTTCGTTTTCAACCGGCTCGTCTCGCTTTTACAATGAGCCGCAGATGGTGAAAAGCTTCAACCGGCTCCTGGCGAGGAAACCAGAAAGGGGGTTTGGGGGAGACGGAGGAGGGAAAGGGAGTGGGGATTGAAAAATAAACTCGAAAAAGCCGCAAATAACGCCAAGCTCCACCGAAAGGGCTGGCGTCGGCCCCGGGGCTGGTGGGGGCAAACCCCCGATGTGAAAACCTGTGCGCTAAGCTACGTCTAGCCTTAAAGCAGAGTTCCTCTGCAGGGATTTAGCCACAGAGGGGGTGGAAAACATGAGAGACGCTTCGCCCTGGGCTCCGCCACATCCCCACACCATGGGGTTACGGCCACGGCCGACGGAGCTCGACTTCGGCGCCGTCCCGTCACCTAATTAACAATTATCGGATGCCATTTCTCCGCCCGATAAGCGTTAACGTAGCCAGGTTTAAATTTTAGGGGGAAGGAAGAAAGGTCACACCGTAAGGGCTGCATGAAAAATTGGGATAGGGCACCGCTGTAAAGATTAGGGACAAATAACGCTCCGGAGAATTCCGTTCTCACTGTGGCTGGCTGCCAAAAAGGTGCCAGTTCCCAAATGTCTTACTGTTCCCAGGGCAGGGAAGGGGGCAGGGATCCTAGATGACTTCAGCCAGCTACAGACCTATATTCCAGCCTGGGGG
>VXBO01003104.1:38058-55730 GCA_013400135.1 Rhinoptilus africanus | reverse complement strand
TGCTGGAGAGGGTGCAGCATAGGGCTACCAAGATGATTAGGGGACTGGAACACCTCTCCTATGAAGACTGACTGAGGGAATCGGGTCTCTTTAGTCTAGAAAAAAGACGGCTGAGGGGTGACCTTATCAATGCCTATAAATACCTAAAGGGTGGGTGTCAGCAGGATGGGGCCAGGCTCTTTTCAGTGGTGCCCAGTGACAGGACAAGAGGGAATGGCACAAACTTAAGCACAGGAAGTTCCACCTAAACATGAGGAGGAACTTCTTTCCCTTGAGGGTGGCAGAGCACTGGAACAGGCTGCCCAGGGAGGTGGTGGAGTCTCCGTCTCTGGAGACATTCAAAACCCGCCTGGATGGGTTCCTGTGCAATCTGCTCTAAGATGGCCCTGCTCTGGCAGGGGGTTGGACTAGATGATCTCCAGAGGTCCCTTCCAACTCTATGATTCTATGATTCTATGATTCTTATTTCTTCCTCCTTTCCCTTATTATATGCATATCACTAAGGATATCCAGAACAACACTTATTGAGATGGTAATAAACTACATATTGCTACTTAATACCTTACAATACTATCTCAGAACAAGAGGATCATTCTAATAAAAAAACACAGCATTTTTTATCCTGTTATATTTTGCATATCAGAGCCTCTGAGCTATGAAGAATCTTATGGATCAATTCAAAATTCCTTAAGTGTTAAATGTATATCTTAAAGTGGTTTTGTATAAGCACTATTAAGAAGATTCCAAATTCAACAGGTTGCTCATTTGATCTACCAGAAGATGATCATTCTCCTCTGCTTACCATCTCTCTCAATGTTATCTGTGACCAGCCAGTCAAACTGGAGGAGCACACAGGTTATTTGTTGGGATGGTTGCCTGGAGAGGCTTGTATGTCATCCAGTCTAGTTCGTGCTCCATTACGTGTCTGGAGACAGACTGCTTGAAGAGAGGTAAGAGACCCTCCCCTTGACTGCTGTGAATGTCCCAGACAACTCCTAACGTGCTGCCCTGATTCAGTCAACTGAATGGCTGCACTGCAGCAATCTTGGGTCCGCAGGAGGTTTTCTTCTATCACATTAGAGACTTGTCTGTTCATCTGCTTTCTGCTTCCTTCTGCTTCCCAGCTTCTTGCTGTGGTGCTGTCCGTTCTTTGTAAATGAATGTAGCCAAGAAGAATGTCTACATGATGAAACTTGGAGGATTATGCATAAAAGCATAACTGTGCTTGCCCAGAAAAATTAACAGTTTAGTTGAAAAACGACAAGATTTCATTAAATTATTTAAAATAAAATCCTGTGTATTTCTAAGTTATTCAAAGTATTTTATTAGAAGTGATGTTCCAAGTATGTCTATCAAAGATCCATTTGAAGAGGGTTTCTTCAAGAAGCAGGAAGAATATATGACAGAGTAATTAAACTGGCGAAGAGTTTTTAGTCTTTTCATGAACATGCAACCCTTTCTGATCACTAGCTCCAGTCCTCTAAAATTTCAAGTGCCTAGCCTAGCAAAAATACAGACGAGAGTAAGGACGCAAAGATTTCCATTTGTGTCAATAATAAGCTAGTAAGTTTAGAACTTTGTGAAAATTCTAGCTGAGATCACGGTATAGTCATTTAGTTAGCCAATATTATCCAGCATCAGATAGCAAAAATATTTAAATTAGACTCAGAAAATTTAAATTCAAATTTAAACTTTAAGATTTAAAAATTTTATCTTCGAGTAAGATATATGGCACAGTATAATACAAAAACAAGCCCCCACATAGATGGAATAAAGGCATCAGCCTGAGCAAGTTCTTCAGGCTAGAACCCAGCAGTCACTGAGCTGTTCCACCTGCAGAAACAGCAATAACTTTACTGCCCAAGAACCAGAGTGCCTGCAAGAGTGCTTTATCCAAAACACTTCTAAACAATGATCTCTGAGAAAACTGGGCTTAAGAATCAGCTTTGAGAATCAGAATATTCATAAAAGGTTTCAGACTGAAGCATAGACCAGCTTTTTGGACTTGAAGTTGAGAGTGGAAGTTGATCCATTCGTCCTTGATCATATGTTCCCCTTCTTTCCTCTGGAGTGGGTCCTTCAGGCTAGTGCAAGGCTACCGAGACTTGCAATGATGGTGTAACTCCAAACCACAAACAGATGCTACCAATCAGCTAAACAATTGGAAATTACCTCAGTGAAATGAAAGCCTGACTCATACAAGGCCTCTTACCATCTAATTCCTACAAGGTTATTAATCATTAGTTGTTGTATTTAGGCTGTTTTACAACCCAAAAAGGTATAGGGTAAGAGCATGAATTCTGTGACTTTTGCCATCTGAGGGGGGCAACTCCCACTCACAGACTGTACAGAGGAGGGGGAGGGAGCATCACTGATTTGGATTTACAGCCCTTCCCTTGACAGTGAAATAAATACCTCAAGCTTGGATTTGTCATTGAAATAAAAATCAGTGACAGGCTGAAATAGCCTTCTGTATGCCACTGTGGAATGGCCTTTTTGGAAGACAGGTGAAAAGAGACACATGGACAGTAGGGAAAGGCAACGTTCTGGTGGACCAACGACTATTTCTGTAGCCAGAAAAAGAGAATAAATCCAGGGAATCACCAGTTCTCTTGTCAACAACAGCGGGCTCATATAGACAGCTCCTTTGTTTAGTCCTTGTTTTTGAGGTCCTAGGTGCTATTTAATGTATATGTTTTCTTCTGATGCTACAGACACCACTGCTGTGCTCATTCACAAACAGAAATCCAAGACACCCCTTCTGGCCTCTGCTCTGTGGTACTCTATAGCAACAGAGCATTCCTGGACTTGGCCAGCTTTATCAGACAGATGACTGGCTACCAACAGCTAAACAGGCATAAGTATGGACGAAGGGCAGAATGGCAGCTAAACAGGCAAAAATCCTGACATGCCGGAAACAGTGGAGAACCAGGAGACACTGTCAGGTCAGCACCGGTGGCCCTGTAATGTTAATATTCACAGTGACAAGCCGCTGCCTGGCCTGTGCTGAGGTGAGGAGATTCCGCACCCCCTTGTTGATTTTCTCCCAGCTGAGGTCCAAACTGGAATTTACCCTACCAAAAGAGATCCAACAGATGCATCTCAGACCCCCTCTGGAGTGACATCATTTGATCCTTTTGGGCACATTATTTCTAATGTCTCATTTGTCACATCCTTTCAAACCATCATGTAAGATTGTGATGATCCCTTCATCCCCTCATACAGAATCTCTGAATTCGCAAATAATTCTTCCTTTGTCCCTTTTCCCCTTCAGGCTACTTACTTCTTCCTGACTTTTCCTTTGTTTTTTATACTCCCAGTGAAGCTCTCACCCCCTCTCTTTTATCCCCAGCTCCTCTTCCATTACTGCCCTCCAGATTCCTTCTATTTCCCACTGCATTCAGCACTCTCTTCCCTGTACAGCCATGCTTCCCTACCTCATCCTTTCCTCCAGGCCTCTCTGCTGCTCCACATATTCCATGAAGTCTCTTCCCCGACACGTCTGCCTTTCTTTCCTCTCTTTCTCCTCTGACATGCCTTCCTCCTCCCATTCTCTCTTCTGCTTGCTGCCCCTGCCCAAAGCAAAGGTTCCATGGGGCAAAGTGGCTCCACCTCACCAGCCCTCCACTCCTGCAAAAACCGCAGGGTCTAGACCTTCAAAAGGATGCAAGACAGACAAGCCTGCCTGTCTAAGAGCAAAGTTAATGCTATTGCCATGATCTCCATGCAGTCGGGGCACATATACTGTGTAAGACTTTCACTGCCATGGGCACCAGTATGAAAACAGGAAAGAAGTGAAGACAAAGGCTAAGACTGAACTACAGTACCTGCCTGCAGGGAGGTTAAGATTCCAGGGCCTAAATATAGACAGCTTTTCCAGCATTTCAGACAGGAAAGAGCACACAAACTCCCATGCAAAGCAGATGCATATGAGAGAAGACCAACAGGAGGCTTATGTTTTTCTGAAGCGGCGGCAGCAGCCCACACAGAGCATCCCAAACAGTATCAAGCTCTTGTGCTTGGCACCTGAATCCCTCAAAGGGTTCCCTGCCTGTTCTGACATTACCTTAATATCCATCTGGGGTGAAGATAAACCATTTCCCTCTGGTTCAGCAATTTATTGTTAAAGTGGACATAATGCCTCTCTTAACCACCTCACAGAAATACCATGTGGTTTAATCAAAGCATCAAAAGCCCAACTAAAAAGTAAACATCAAGACCTTAGTTAAAAACAGGGAGGTTGGACTAGAGGTGACCTCCAGAGGCCCCTTCCAACCTCAACCATTCTGTGATACTGTGATTCAAAATCCAGTTGTGAAAAAGCCGAGCAACTCATTTGCTCAAAGACATGGGAAAGTAGGTTCCCAGATAAAATACACCCAGGTACAATACTGACTCCTAGAGGAGTGCTCATAGTTTTGAATAAAAGCACTAACATTTATAAAAGAAGACCCCTTCACTTAAACAAAACAAAACAATCCCACCACAATTCTTATTACTCCTCTGCATTTGCTCTTGCAAGTTTTGGATTAATGGAAATGTATTCTCTATGTCTGTAAAACTGGCATGAAAAGGCCATTCATAAGGCCGAGTGCCCCATGTGCACATCCCATAAAAAATTCCTGACCTAAACAAGCATTCATGAATGGAGCATGTGGGGTTCTTCCTACAGATGCTGCTCCTGTCTTTACGTACAAAAGCTTACTTTGCTCCATTAGGCTAATGAGCATCCCTCCCAACGAGTTGTGCTGACCCCTGACACATGAGGGAACTGGGAAAAATGAGCCACGCAGAAGCACCCTGAGAAAGGTTTTTACAAACCTGCATTTTCACCTTCATTTGCAAAGTGGGAGTTCAGGTGGATTGTGATTAAACAATGAGAAAGAAACAGAGGAGCAGCCCACTCTGCCCTGAAAGCGGTTTGGTTCAGTGAAAAGCAGGAAGATACTGAAAGACCATTTGATCTCATCTTTGGTATCAGATGTAATTAGTAGCATGCCCGATATTTGNGAAGGCTCCAGGGAGACCTTACAGCGGCATTCCAGTAGTTGAAGGGGCCTACAGGAAAGATGGGAAGGGACTCTTTATCAGGGAGTGGAGTGGTTTTAAACTGAAAGAGGGTAGATTAAGACTAGATATTAGGAAGAAATTATTTACTGTGAGAGTGGTGAGGCACTGGAAGAGGTTGCCCAGGGAAGCCGTGAATGCCCTATCCCTGGAAGTGTTCAAGGCCAGGCTGGATGGGGCTTTGAGCAGCCTGGTCTAGTGGTTGGTGTTCCTGCCCATGGCAGGGGGCTGGAAGTAGATGATTTTTAAAGGTCCCTTCCAACCCAAACCATTCTATGGTTCTATGATTCTATGGGTGTGGAAGGGAGCATCAGTGATTCTTTTTTACGTCAAGACCTAAGGAAAAAACAGGAGGTTTGGACCAGGTGACCTCCAGAGGCCCCTTCCAACATCAACCATTCTGTGATTCTGTGATACTGTGATTCAAAATCCAGTCATGAAAAGGCTGAGCAACTCGTTTGCTCAAAGACATGGGAAAGCAGGTTCACAGATAAAATAAACCCAGGTGAAATACTAACCCGTAGGAAGAGTGCTCATAGTTTTGATTAAAAGGACTAATGTTTCCAAAAGAAGGCCCCTTCACTTAAATTAAACAAAACAACTCTACCACAATTCTTATCACTCTGCATTTGCTCTTGCAAGTTATGGATTAATGGAAATGTGTTCTCTATGTCTGTAAAACTGGCATGAAAAGGCCATTCATAAGGCCGAGCGCCCCATGTGCACGTCCCACAAAACATTCCTGACCTAAACAAGCATTCATGAATGGAGCATGTGGGGTTCTTCCTACACAAATTGAAGGGGATGGTCATCCAGTTCCAACAGAAGGACACAGGCAGCTGTATTCTAGAGAGGAGGGCAACTGAATCTCAGTTCATCTCCAGATAAGTATTATGACCACACCCCATGAAATTCAGAAGTAATAAATGTGAAACCAATGGAAGAGGATACATCAGTTGTATTTGTCTACCTGAGGCAGCATTAAACTGCAGAACTCACCAGGGAACTGCAGCAAAGTATTTCACAATAATGAAAGCGTACCATAAAGAGAAATAAAGAATTTGCATGAAACACAAATCTCATATTTCAGGGCATAAAGCCAACTATCAGTTGACAGGGGTGACAAAAACTTTCTTTGGGGTATTTCTTCATGCAGTTGTATTCTATGTGGGTTTTCACGCTCCCGTCTGAAGGGTTTAGCCCTAGTCACTCAAGGAGACTAGCTAGGTGAACCATGGCTTCTCTATATATCTGTACAAAGAAAGCATTTCATGAACAGTTGTCACAATGTTTCTACTGAAGTTTATCTGAGAATGCTAAGTTCAATTTGCCCAAGAAGTCAGAAAGCAAATCTTTCTGGTCATTCAGCTTGTGTTCTCACAGCACAAAGGCACTCAGGTAACTGATTTGATTAAGAACTAGTAACCTGTTTTGAAAAGCAGAGGGACTCCCAACAGGACTTGGTGACTTGAGGTGTTGGGAGGCAGCAGATGAAGCTGTACGGTGAAAAGCTGAATCCCTCTGACTGGGACAATAATGCAAGTAACTCACAGGTCCACCTCTTCCAAGAGATGATGAATCATGTTCAGAGGTAGTCTGTTCAGATGGTTCCTTGATCATCTGGGGAATAAGGAAGCAAATTTCCATAACTAGAATTGACACATGACATAGTATAAGAAAGAAACTGGGGAAAGAAAGGAAGGGAGAAGTTGTCATCCACTTTATAGAAAGGAAGCAAAAGGGGGTTATTAGAGCTTAGCTGAGAATTCATAATGAACCATGAACGCAGACCCACTGTAAGGCACAGGAAATGGAAGCCCTTAAAGCTATGGCCCATAATTAACAAAAATATGCAGAATTCCTCATGCTGATGAGTGGCTGACAAAAGCTAATGAAACTCATTATTTTAGCCAGATAGTATCTCATTCATAAAAGGGCAGGAAACCACAGGAAATACGAGCAAGCTGCTCCTGACTTTAANTATTTGTTTGCAAAATTAAGGATTTGTGGCGCTTTTTTACATATTTTTGCTTACTTCTGTGGGTATTTTGTCTTCCCTATGGCAAAGTAGCACATCCCTCACATTTTCTCCATGGCAGATAACTAGAATTACCCAATACTGTCTTCTGAACCACCAACCCTCCTCATGGAAGCATTCTGTTAGAATACATAGTAACAGAAGAGACACCGTTTTCCACATTTTTTTTTAATTACCTTAACAGAGGTATTTGATGCTTCACAGTTACCAAAAGATGAAGCTAAAAAAAAAAAAAAAAGAATATTTCAACAACTATTATTGGCAATTAATCTTACATTGGTACTTTCAATACATTAGCGCTAAAGTGTAAGAGATACTAAACAAAATGCAGAAAATGCATAATGCCTCTTAAATTTCTGGGTACTCTAAAGAAATATGCATGAGTAAGAAGGACCAATCTGTACCAAGCTATTTCTCACAACAGAAGCGCACAGATCTTCCAGCACTGTATGACTTCTTTGTCATTTCCCAATATGCTGATTGGATTATGAATGCTTTGCATATGACAAGGGGCAGGACAGATGACACATGAAAACTGGTGCAACATCATACTGACCCCCCATATGTATTTCTACTCATGTGAATGCACTTCGGATGAGGACCTTTAGAGGCCCTCACTGACACAACAAACAACTGGAGTAAGACATAAACCGAGTCAGTGAAGAAGAAAGACATTGAGACGCCCTTTCCCTGAAAGATGTGTTTTCTTCAGAGGCATATGCTGCTTAACAAGGGCAAAATCCCTTGCTGGAAAAAACCCTGTGTATTCACATTCTGTCCCTTCTAGCCAGGGATTGCTACCTGTCCACCCCAAACAGTGTTTTCTTTTGTGAAGAGTTCATCTGAACTGAAAACAAGCACAAGTCTGCATATAGTTTTAAAAAGACTTCCTTGAGATAAGTGGTAATATCAACAGCAGTAATAGCCCTGTTCTATTATTACTAGCAGCAAATCACAAGTACTTCGTTTCTCATGGGATTTAAGAGAATCTTTTGCTGATCTCATACTTTGCTTCACCTTATGGTAACATAATGGCGAGGTTACTTCACTGAATAATCTAGAACTGTCCACCTAAAAAAGAAGAAATAATATGCAGATGTACTTCTTAATGTACGAAAACTTGGTCTAATGTAAAGCATCTCCAGCCCTAATAGATAATAATAAATTCATTCATCATTCCTTTCTTATTCTATTTTTTCCCTCATCAAATTGCAAAAATATATACACCCCAAAATACAAACAGTTTTTATAAACTCACCTCCTCTAAAACCACACAATTTGCCCTGCTTTGTAGATTTAATTTCGTAAATGGAGACTTCCCACAGAACATGAACTTTCAGGACAAAATGTAGAGCAAGAAACATACACAAGTTTTAGGAATATAAAGAGACATATTATTTCTGGAAGGTAGAAAAACTTTCCTGCTCTCAGTTTCNTCTTTACGTACAAAAGCTTACTTTGCTCCATTAGGCTAATGAGCATCCCTCCCAACGAGTTGTGCTGACCCCTGACACATGAGGGAACTGGGAAAAATGAGCCACGCAGAAGCACCCTGAGAAAGGTTTTTACAAACCTGCATTTTCACCTTCATTTGCAAAGTGGGAGTTCAGGTGGATTGTGATTAAACAACAAAAAAGAAACAGAGGAGCAGCCCACTCTGTCCTGAAAGCGGTTTGGTTCAGTGAAGAGCAGGAAGATACTGAAAGACCATTTGATCTCATCTTTGGTATCAGATGTAATTAGTAGCATGCCCGATATTTGAGAGAAAAACAGCGGCATTAATTGATAGAGCCTAAAACTGTGTCTCCAGAACTACTTTTGCAACCCTGCTGTTCATCAGACATGTATCTTATGCCTTTCAAGGGTCCTTTACTCAGAGGAGAATAAAGACAATGGCTGAAGGCAAATTCTAGTGTCTGGAACAGGTAATGGGATGTAGTATGGGTCATTTCAAAATGAATTTGGCTCTCTGATAATACTGACTGCAGGTTAGTTTGTATGCTGTTCGTCTTAACACTTAACACTGGCTGCATGGAAGCTTGGCATCCAGTTTTGACTACTCATCCAATTTAGGTAATCAGTGAAGAGAGGTAAGAAGTGTTGTTATATGATACAGCCCAGTTGCCTCAGAGAGTGATTTTATGAAAGAGCAAATCACCATCTTACTACCATCTATGGAAAGAGCGGAGATGTTTAGCTCAGACTAGATGTTAAACCATTTTCTGTCTGTAATTACCTTAGATGATTGCTACTTCACTGTTTTCCATTCAGTGTTCTTTCTGATG
The DNA here is from genome assembly GCA_013400135.1 of Rhinoptilus africanus. Lineage (NCBI taxonomy): Eukaryota > Metazoa > Chordata > Aves > Charadriiformes > Glareolidae > Rhinoptilus > Rhinoptilus africanus. Next base: position 46,340 of record VXBO01003104.1, on the reverse strand, counting down.
TTACTGCAGATACGAGTTCAATTATTAACGAAGAGGCATTAAAAACAGATGAAATGCCACCATATTTGGCTCTACCAGTCCCTTGCTACAAAGGCTGGAGTCAATGACTGAACCTAGAGCATAGTCAATGAGTGACAGGCAGCGAATAACGAACAATAATACACATGAAGAGCAAACATTCCTTTCCGCTACAAGTTTGGTATTTTGGTTGAGCAGTATTTGACAGGGATGGTCAGGCCACAAAACACATTTCAGCACATGACTGTACCTGCAGATGCAGAGCAATGGCTCTAGAGCCTTTTCCCACCAATACCAATTACCTGTTGCTGCTGCTAATCTAAGGTAGGTTTGAATTCATGAGTGAGAGTGAAGCAGCTCTCTATCATATTGCTATAATGATGTGTCCCAGCTACAGCGTTTGTGTGAAAGACTTTTGCACATTTGACACAGCTACAGCTTCTTGGGTCCAACTGCTGTGTTGTCCGAGGGAAGCAATGCAGCATATGACAAAATGCTGATCTGGTCTCAAGTCTGTTCAGGTCTTTTAGTGTGCCAGCAGTGATTTTCTTTAGTAACCATACAAGGAATCACAGACCAAAGATGGAATTTGCACAAGAAATTCCCAATCAACATCATGTTACATTGGTTTTGCTGCTGCTAATAGTCAAGCAAGTTAGACTAGTGCCGACACAAGCATGTTTTTACTTACAACGCACCAAAGTGAAATGCAGGTGTTGGCAAAGAGCCCTTTGGTCTTCTCTATTTTGGCCTTGTTGTAGGCACTTAGAAGCTAGACTTCTCTACAGTTTTTGTTAAAATGTCGTCTGTAAAGTTGTAAACAGCTGTAAACAGTAAAGTTGGGCAGGGAAACTTCAGTATGATCTATCACTATTTGTTTGCAAAATTAAGGATTGGGGGTGGATTTTTTTTTTTTAATACTTTTGCTTATTTCTGTGGTCTTTCATCTTCCCTGCACCAAAGTATCATGTCCCTCACATTTTCTCCATGGCAGATAACTAGAATTACCCAATACTGTCTTCTGAACCATTAACCCTCCTCATGGAAGCGTTCTGTTAGAATACATAGTAGCAGAAGAGACACCATTTTCCACTTGTTTTTTTTTTTTAAATTACCTTAACTGAGGTATTTGACACTTAAGTTGTCAAAANCTGCACTGGCCCTCAACTCTTTGCTGTGAAAATCATTCTAAAGCAAGACGTCTTCTTTTAAAAGTTAAGAAATGTGGCTATGAAAGAAGCAATTAGGGTTGTTGATGTTAAGAAGCAGGGTCTTTCTTCTGCAGAGAAACACATCCTGGGCTCCCAGTTCCTGTTGACTTGATCCCTGATCCCAAGGAGGACAAAGACTCCTTTTCTCCCTTCCAAGCAGTGATCACCTCAGTAGACAGCCCCTTAGTGCTAGACCAATACTGCCGACAGCCAGTCACTACCTTTGCTTTCCACACTACAATATAAATCCCCTCAAAGGACTGGCAGTGTTCCCCAGTGCCAGATACGCGCTGGAGCTTTCGTGTCATCTCAGCAAGTTTCACCACCCNGAAAGAAACAGAGGAGCAGCCCACTCTGCCCTGAAAGCGGTTTGGTTCAGTGAAAAGCAGGAAGATACTGAAAGACCATTTGATCTCATCTTTGGTATCAGATGTAATTAGTAGCATGCCCGATATTTGAGAGAAAAACAGCGGCATTAATTGATAGAGCCTAAAACTGTGTCTCCAGAACTACTTTTGCAACCCTGCTGTTCATCAGACATGTATCTTATGCCTTTCAAGGGTCCTTTACTCAGAGGAGAATAAAGACAATGGCTGAAGGCAAATTCTAGTGTCTGGAACAGGTAATGGGATGTAGTATGGGTCATTTCAAAATGAATTTGGCTCTCTGATAATACTGACTGCAGGTTAGTTTGTATGCTGTTCGTCTTAACACTTAACACTGGCTGCATGGAAGCTTGGCATCCAGTTTTGACTACTCATCCAATTTAGGTAATCAGTGAAGAGAGGTAAGAAGTGTTGTTATATGATACAGCCCAGTTGCCTCAGAGAGTGATTTTATGAAAGAGCAAATCACCATCTTACTACCATCTATGGAAAGAGCGGAGATGTTTAGCTCAGACTAGATGTTAAACCATTTTCTGTCTGTAATTACCTTAGATGATTGCTACTTCACTGTTTTCCATTCAGTGTTCTTTCTGATGTTACTGCAGATACGAGTTCAATTATTAACGAAGAGGCATTAAAAACAGATGAAATGCCACCATATTTGGCTCTACCAGTCCCTTGCTACAAAGGCTGGAGTCAATGACTGAACCTAGAGCATAGTCAATGAGTGACAGGCAGCGAATAACGAACAATAATACACATGAAGAGCAAACATTCCTTTCCGCTACAAGTTTGGTATTTTGGTTGAGCAGTATTTGACAGGGATGGTCAGGCCACAAAACACATTTCAGCACATGACTGTACCTGCAGATGCAGAGCAATGGCTCTAGAGCCTTTTCCCACCAATACCAATTACCTGTTGCTGCTGCTAATCTAAGGTAGGTTTGAATTCATGAGTGAGAGTGAAGCAGCTCTCTATCATATTGCTATAATGATGTGTCCCAGCTACAGCGTTTGTGTGAAAGACTTTTGCACATTTGACACAGCTACAGCTTCTTGGGTCCAACTGCTGTGTTGTCCGAGGGAAGCAATGCAGCATATGACAAAATGCTGATCTGGTCTCAAGTCTGTTCAGGTCTTTTAGTGTGCCAGCAGTGATTTTCTTTAGTAACCATACAAGGAATCACAGACCAAAGATGGAATTTGCACAAGAAATTCCCAATCAACATCATGTTACATTGGTTTTGCTGCTGCTAATAGTCAAGCAAGTTAGACTAGTGCCGACACAAGCATGTTTTTACTTACAACGCACCAAAGTGAAATGCAGGTGTTGGCAAAGAGCCCTTTGGTCTTCTCTATTTTGGCCTTGTTGTAGGCACTTAGAAGCTAGACTTCTCTACAGTTTTTGTTAAAATGTCGTCTGTAAAGTTGTAAACAGCTGTAAACAGTAAAGTTGGGCAGGGAAACTTCAGTATGATCTATCACTATTTGTTTGCAAAATTAAGGATTGGGGGTGGATTTTTTTTTTTTAATACTTTTGCTTATTTCTGTGGTCTTTCATCTTCCCTGCACCAAAGTATCATGTCCCTCACATTTTCTCCATGGCAGATAACTAGAATTACCCAATACTGTCTTCTGAACCATTAACCCTCCTCATGGAAGCGTTCTGTTAGAATACATAGTAGCAGAAGAGACACCATTTTCCACTTGTTTTTTTTTTTTAAATTACCTTAACTGAGGTATTTGACACTTAAGTTGTCAAAAGCTGAAGCTAAAAAAAAAAAAACCAATTAATGTTTCCTAAAGAAAAAAGGATACCACACAAAATATTTCTTGCAGGAAATGCTCTTTATAATTTCAATTACGTTATGTACTTGTGTTACANCTGCACTGGCCCTCAACTCTTTGCTGTGAAAATCATTCTAAAGCAAGACGTCTTCTTTTAAAAGTTAAGAAATGTGGCTATGAAAGAAGCAATTAGGGTTGTTGATGTTAAGAAGCAGGGTCTTTCTTCTGCAGAGAAACACATCCTGGGCTCCCAGTTCCTGTTGACTTGATCCCTGATCCCAAGGAGGACAAAGACTCCTTTTCTCCCTTCCAAGCAGTGATCACCTCAGTAGACAGCCCCTTAGTGCTAGACCAATACTGCCGACAGCCAGTCACTACCTTTGCTTTCCACACTACAATATAAATCCCCTCAAAGGACTGGCAGTGTTCCCCAGTGCCAGATACGCGCTGGAGCTTTCGTGTCATCTCAGCAAGTTTCACCACCCACTTCCTCAAGGTGGGCAGCGGAAGAGCAGGTGCTGCTCTCCTCTCTCTGGGGACCAGGGGTCGGGCATGAGGAAACGGGATGAAGCTGCATCAGGGGAAGTTCAGAGTGGACCTTAGGAAAAGGGTCTTCCCAGAGAGGCTGGTTGATCACTGGAACAGGCTCCCCGGGGAAGTGGTCGTGGCACCAAGCCTGTCAGAGTTCAAGGAGCATCTGGACATTGCTCTTAGTCTAACAGTTTAATTTTTGATAGTCCCATGAGGAGCTGGACTCAATGACCCTTAAANAAGCTGAAGCTAAAAAAAAAAAAACCAATTAATGTTTCCTAAAGAAAAAAGGATACCACACAAAATATTTCTTGCAGGAAATGCTCTTTATAATTTCAATTACGTTATGTACTTGTGTTACAGTCTTCCCATCTGGAGAAACTACTGCTGTGGAAATGCCTCCATTAGATAGTGCCTCTCAAATTTGTGTNGGTCCATTCCAACTTGAGATATCCTGAGATTCTACAATTCTAGGATTCTTTTTTAATGTGGTTGGTAGTAAGACAGCAAAGAGCATGAAGACAAAGCCCAGGTCAGCAAGATTAGGAGTCTGTATCTGTTGCTAATACGGTGCTGGTGTTTCAGTAAGGGGACATGATGATGCCACATTACTGGTTAATTCCGAATGGGAACCGTCAATAGCGTACGTTACATAAGAAGCAGTGCAGAAGGAACCTGCCCTGGCCAGCTTGGATGAACAGGGAGCCTCTGTCTGAGCTTGATCATGAAGACTATGTACACAGACAGTGTATGGTGACGTGTGTAAGCGGTGANTGCTTTGCATATGACAAGGGGCAGAACAGATGACACGTGAAAACTGATGCAGCGTCATACTGATTCAGGGATTCTGTCTGCCTGTGTACTCTTTGCTGGGAAAAAAAATGGCTGGATGGCTGGGCCCAAAGAGCTGTGGTGAATATAGTTATATCCAGCTGGCGGCCAGTTACAAATGGTATTTCCCAAGGCAGGGNAACAATGTTGCCTGAGCTGGCAAGAATGACATTAGAAACCTGAACCTCAGATGAAGTTGAAACTTTGAAGAGAAGGGCAACTTGAACGGATTCTGTAGGTAAATTACTAAGAAAGTGAGTACTTTACCAGGACTAGATGAACTTTAAAAGTCCCTTCCAACTCAAACTATTCTCTGACTCTAGAAAGATAAAGGCTAAGGTAAATAAGACCCTACAAAATGACCGTCAGGGAATTACTACAAAGGATCTAGAAAAGACTGAGGTACTTATTGAAATTTCTGACTCCGTTTCACTGGGACATCCCCTCTCAATCCCTGACATTTTTGGTAGGCTCCGGGGAAGTGAAGCAGTAACCACAGTGGAGAAAGACACGCACTTTGGGATCACTTAGTGTGGATGAAATGCATCTGAGGATGCTCAGGCTGACACCATTTGCATGGTAGTTCCCATTTTTGTTGAAAGGTCAAGGCAACTTGGTGGAGAGTCCTGACAGGAGAAAGCAAATGTCACACTTGTCTTCAAGAACGGCAAGAAGGATGATACGGAGAACTACAAACCAGTCACCTAACTTCAGTCCCTGGCAAGTTTATGGGCCCAATCCTCCTGGAAAACTTGTCCGGGCACGCAAAGAGCTAGAAGACAGGCAGGAACAGCAAACATGGGTCTATCAAGAAAAAAATACACTCGACTAACCCAGAAGTTTCTATGACGGTACCTGTCAATGGATGATGGGAAAGCTGGCAGTGGATGACATTTAGCAAGCCTCTGACACACTGTGTAGCATCCTGATGGGCAAATTGGTGAGATACCAGTAGGATAAGTGGACCCTATGGTGTATGGAAATCTGGTTAGATCACCAGGATCAGAGAGCTGTTATCCACAGTTCAAAGACCAGCTATGGGGGCCATTTACCTGGAGGCTTATCTCAGGGATCAATATAGAGCAAATAATGTTCACCATCTTTGTAAAAGGACGAGACAATAGCCCCATAAGTTGACGGACAGTACCAAGCTGGGAGGAGCATTTGATATGCCAGAGGGCAGGGTGTCTGTTCAGAGAGACCTTAAAAGCCTGCACAAAAGGGCTGTCATGAATCTGACGGAGTTCAAGAAAGGTGAGTGGAAAGTCATAGGTCTGGGATGGAATGACCCCATATACAAGCTGAGTGTTAACTGTCTAGGAAGCAGCTCTGTAGAGACCTGGGAGGTCTGGTGAACAGGCTGAACCTGAACCACCAGCATGACCTTTCAGCAAAGAAGCCCATCCATATCCTGGTCTGTTAAAGTGCAGCCACCAGGTTGAAGGAAGTCGTTCTTTATCTCTATTCAGCGCTTGTAAGACCACACCTGCAGCATTTGGTCCAATTTTAGGCTCCCCGCTGTAAGGCAAATACTGGCATATGTGACAGGCCAGCAGAGGTGCACCAGGATGGGTCAGGGGGCTAAAGCACGTGACATGCAAAGAGAACGGGAGAGGCTGAGAAAAGTAGATGAGGACTTCTTCAAACAACAGGAAGAGGCCAGATATTCACAGGCCCTGGTCCTCACTGGGGGCTCGAACCACCCTCATATCTGCTGTAAGCAAAATACAGCAGGGCTCAAGCAACCCAGGAGATTTCTAAACTGCATTGATCACAACCTCCAGGCACAGGTGATCAAGGAGCCAACAAGTAAAGGTGCTCTCCTAGGTCGGATATTTACAAACTGGGAAGAACTGGTTGTGGATATGAAGGTCAAGGGCAGCGTTGGCTGCAGTGACCATGAGACGTTGGCGTTCAGCACCCTGAGAGGCAATATCAAGGCAAAAACCAGGAGCACAACCGTGGATTTCAGGAGAGCAGACTTTGGCCTCTTCAGGAATCTGCTTTGAAAAATCCCACAGAATACTCTCCAGGTAAGAAGAGGGCTCCATGAGACCTTGTTGATATTCACCCCCTCCAAGACCAAGCAAGCAGCATCCCAAGAAGTAGGAAATCAAAGGCAGCAGGAGACTGGCACAGCTGTGTAAGGAGCTCCTAACTGAACTCAGACATAAAAAGGAAGTGTATAAGGAGTGGAAGCTGGGACAGGTGTCCCCAGAGGAGTATAGGGTTACTGTCTGATCTTGCAGAGGCAGCACTTGGAAAGCCAAGACCAACCTGGAGTTGAATCTGGCAACATTTCTGGGTGTGAAGGGGAATAAAAAAGGATTCTAAAACCTAAGGAATATGTGGGCCTCTGCTTAATCGGGTAGGAGTGCTGATAAGAAAGGATATGGAAAAGTCTAAGATACTCAATGCTTTCTTTGCCTCTGTCTTTACCACTAAAACTGTCCTTGAGAAATCATAAATCTCAGAAACCAGAAGGAAAAACTGGGAAAATACTTACCCTCCATGGAAGGAAGACCAGATTGTAGAGAACTTAAACAAACTGGACACACATATGTTCATGGGGTATAAGAGGTTGCACCCACAAGTGCTGAGGGAGCTGCATGACATCATTGCAGGTTCACTCTTGAGTATCTTGGAAAGGTCAAGGCAACGGGAGAGGTTCCTGAAGACTGGAGGAAAGCAAATGTCACTCCTGTCTTCAAGAAGGGCAGGAAGAAAGATCCAGGGAACTACAGGCTGGCCAGCTTCACTACAATCACTGGGAATGTTCTGGAGCAACTGATCCTGGAAGCTGTTTTTCCAAACCTGAAGTACAAGATGATAGGAATAATCAACATGGATTTATGAAGAAGAAGCCACGCTTAACTAACCTGATAACTTTATACAATGAGGTGACTGGCTTTGTGGACGAGGGGAGAGCAGTGGATGTTGTTTACCTCCACCTTAGTAAGGCTTTTGACACTGTCTCCCATAACAGCCTCACAGAAAAACTGACAAAGTACAGGTTAGATAAGTGCACAGTGAGATAAATTAAAGCAACCTGAACAGCCAGGCCCAGAGGGTTGCAGTTACTGGCTTAGAGGAAAGTCATTAGTAGTATATCCCAGGGGCCAGCACTGGGGCTATTTAACACTTTTTAATATCTTCCTCAATGACCCAGAGGCACCCTCAATGAGTACACAGATAGTACAAAAATGGGAGGAGTAACTGATCCATAAGATCATAGAATGGTTAGAGTTGGAAGGGACCTTACAGATCATCTAGTTCCAATGAAAACAATTCTGTCATTCTGAGACTGTATTGTTGTCTATGACTATCTAATGTGAGGATGTAGAGAAGACTGAGCCAGGTGCTTTTCAGAGATACCTTGTGGAAGGACAAGAACAAATGGTGTAAGTTCCAACTAGATACAAGGACAATTTTTTTACCATTAGGGTGGTCAGCCCAGAGAGGCTATGAAACCTCTGTCATTGGAAATATTCAAAACTCAACCGCACAAGGCCTTAAA
>VXBO01003104.1:23001-33515 GCA_013400135.1 Rhinoptilus africanus | reverse complement strand
ATCCTTACCATAAATACTTACGTAATTCTTTCTTCTGTGCTGAAGTGGAAGTTCTGTAATGGTTGTTCTTGTGGAGAACTCTACTTTTGGTGCTATTCCCTTAAAAAATAACAGTTACGGGGAAAGGACTAAAAACATAATCACTGCCTACACCTCCCCCTTAAAATCAGAATACTTTAAGTCCATCACTGCAACTGCAGAATCAAAAGTGACTAAAAGAGGCACTACAGCTAGAAAAGACTTGTGGCAAACTCACCAGCAAATAACAGTCGTACAGCTATTTTGCTTTGTAAATCAGTACTTTGATTTTAGTCTTAAAGGGGAAGGGGAAAAGGGTAACAAGATGCCAGTCCAAGGGTACCCCCAAAATCACCTATTCCTTAACCAATATGTCATCACTTTCTTTGCCTTCAGCTGGTTCTTAAGGATCAAGTTAAAAAATAATACATTGTAATATTTGGTTAACCAGAGCATAAATTTCTTAATTTCTGTTCTAAATGTATAGAAAGTATTCTTGTATTAGGCAGAACTTTCTAACAGTGAGTTTTTCTTAAGTCTAGTATTTTCTATACTTGCAGTTTATGCACAAACCCACAGCTTTTCAAGTGAAATAATGGCATTCACAGCTTACAGCGTAATTACAAGAACTTTCTGAATGAATCAATGCAAAATCGAGTCTGCAGGAAAGATGCTGCTCTCTGTTCAATGCTATTCTAAGCTGCAATGAACTCAGACTAATAAAAGTCAAGTCAGTTTTATTGCTTCTTTTGCATTATCCAATCCATAATGCAGTGAGAGGGATGAAAATGTAATTATTTTAGGTTGGTATTGCTGCCTCAGGAAACAATTAACCCTAGCAAGAACAGGCAGTGGAAGGATTTACAAATATATGAAAATTAAAGACCCCCAAGAGATGAGTGAGAACAGGCAGAGTGAAAAAAAATGCCTGTACATGAGAGAAAGAAAATGGACAGAAAGTTGGCATGCTCAGAGGCAACTGATGCAAAGAAACTTGAAAATCTTTCAAGTGCCTGGCCCTTTCACATAATCTGTGGATGGAGGTACATAACTGAACAGGAAATTTTGCTACTGGGGCTTCTAACCTGCATATGTAGAGAGATTATTCTTACCATCTGTGACTAACGGATTTAATTGTTAGGATAGCACACACCCAGCACATTCTCTGAGGCACTTCCATGTTCAAAAGAGCACACAAGCAAGCCCCTCTGCTCAAGAGGACCAAAGGGACAGTCAAACTCCAGTCCTCACGAAGTTGCTACTAAGTAGGTGAATTCCTTCCTTCTTCAGACACCTGTGATAACTATCAGTTTCAGGCAACTTACTGGAAAATGAGGAGGAGTTTTCATCAGTAATTCTCTATCTACACCAGAATATGCAGGAGTCAGCTTGTGCTCTGGGAACAGAAAGTCTTCTGTATTCTCTTCATAGAATGCAAGGCCATCACCCAAAAAAAAACACCCACAGAAAAATAGCTGTCAAAGTTATGACATGGAATTTTCATTAGCAGCTGTGCAACGTAAACTCAGTAAATTGTGAACATCCTTGACAGAATGCTGGCCCTCTCTTGCATAATGATGCTGTCAGTAATAGGTGGTGATTGGGATATTAGAGGGCCTAGGAAGATTGGCACAGAAATGGCATATGCTCAGCATGATTTAAAATTATTTAACGTTGGAAATGTTTAAAACAGCAGTTCCTTTTAATATACTGTCCTCCTCTGTGTCAGGGAATCTTTCAGTTCACATTCTTGAGAGCCACAGAAAACAAAACCACAGAAAAACAGCAAACCCAAACCATTTGGTTCTGTATTTGTATACAAGAAAGAACATATCAGTATCAGATTTTTTTTGCCTGTGTGACTGAGACGATAACTACTTCTTCAGCAAATGGCTTTTTTGCTTTATCTCCAGTGCTCTGACTATGCTGCACCTTATCACTTTGTCTTCTAAACATGAAATTAAGAGGGCAAAAGGGAGGGAAACAACCTATGTTTTTATTAGTTTTGAAAGATTTGGCTTAGCAGAGCAACATTTGAGTCTGATGTTGTTGTTAACTTTTGAACTCTCACAACTGTCTTGAAATATTTTGGAGATGGAGATGATTGCAAGGCTTGAAGGCAGACTACCTAGTTACAGTGTAGAGAATGTCCAAAACCGTGACAGAGAATGTACACAGATGATGTATAATGCATGTTTTACAAAGTATGTATAATGCATGTGTTTATACACAGCATCCTAAATCTTTGTCCAGATGATTTCTCAGTGCTTTCTGTATGACCAAGAGCCATCTCACTGGGCAAACAACTAATTATTCTAATCAGCTGCCTGCAAGAATAAAAGAAAAAGGGCTGATATGACATTACAACATTCCAACGTTTGCTCAGCAAACATGTCATCTTAAAATGGTGTTGAAAGACAGACACCATTACTATATTCCCCCCAGGGAGCCAGCACGTAGTAAACAAACATCATGTAACTTGGCCATCCAACCACACAGCACAAGACCAATGTCCTGCCAACTGAAGGTATAAGTACCCACATATTAGAAGTGAACAGCAGGTGCGCATCCTTTGGGACAGGGCACAATACTCAGCAAGTGAAAGCTTTGGCTTTAATGAAAGTGTGGCATCAGCACAGTGAGAGCCTTGGTACACCGATACTAATCAAATGGAGACCTGGTGCAGCGGAACCCTGCTTGGCAGTGAAGCTCAAAGGAAAGTGACACAGGGATGGATAATAAAACTTGCACCGATTAACTTGTCATACATATGCAATGTCCTGTTTTGCTCACCAGTGAACTTGCTGATGTAATGCAGGTACTGTTGTCTGAATTCGGAGATTTGCAGCTGGCCATCACATTGGTGCCTTTGCAAAGGTGAGTGCAGTTGTGAGGGGAGGCAAATTATCCTGGATTACCATCACAATGAGATAAAATGTGCCTGGGACTTTGCATATTCAAATAGGAAGAAGTGAACGACCCCAGGTTACCATAACAGGGTAAGATGTGCTTGGGACACTACAGACTGAGATGGGAAGAAGCAAACTATCCCAGGTTACTAGACAACAAGATAAAATGCTCTTGGGGACTCTACACACTCGGATGGGGGAGGCAAACTATCCTGTGTTACTGTAACTAAGTCTTCTTGTGCCCTACACCATACTTGTCTCTAGTTCTTCTCTTCCTTCAGAACACCACTAACTGTTCTGAGTGAATGGAGGTCAGCACTGCTCTGTAAAAGGTAGCACAGCCAGACAGAATACACTTTCATAAGCTCCCACCTTAGAGGCAAGCTATAAGGTACACTGCCAAATACCAAGTTTAGAAACTACAGCAAGGCTTTTGATTTCCTGCAATGAGAGACTAAGCTGCCCACAATGGATGGATACTATGCTATAAAAGCTGCTACTGCCTTCTCTTGGATGGGTTCTGTGTCTTTACAAGGGCAAGGACACATGCTCACTTCTAATCAGACTGAAAACAAACCCTGCAGTTTGGTGATTTCTAGACAAAACAGCGGCACAAGGAAGAAAATTTTCAGAAAAAGTTAACGAGAGTAACACTTTTGATCCTATTCAAAAGTTTCAACTTTTCTAGTCAAACAGCTTGTAATGACTGTCTTTATAATGGACCCCAGCTTTACAGTCACTGTGAAAAACTCTTTTGTGAGCTTTTGACAGTACAACAAGAAAGCAAATAGTCAGTTTTGTCATATGGGGCCTGGCTTCTGATGTAGTAAGGACAAAGGAGGCACTGGTTCCTCTCGTGAGGAATACACTTAATTTTTCTGAATAATTTTTAAATTTAGCAGGGTGAAAGGGGACAACATGTTCCAAGGTATGAAAAGTAAGCAAAATCTCTAAGCTGCATATTTTTGCAGAGAAAAAAAAAAAAGGAAAAAACGTGAAGTATGAGTCATAAAAGACACGTAGGTACTATACAGAATAAAGAACAGGTGTTCTACAGGGCCAGAACACGCCAAAGAGAATATTAAATCCTTTAGTAATTTTTACAATGGTCTTGTCCCTTTTAGAGTTATTACTGAACAGTCTTTTCTGTCTTAACATGCACAGAGAAAATCTGCTATGCCCAGGGGACAAACATGCATCGTATACTACACCTAGCTACACACCACAAAGCTTGCATAAAAGAAATCACATAAGATGAGCATTCTCTGAACTAACACAGGTCACACTTTTTTTTTGCCTTGTTTAGGCTTTTATGTAGAGATATTAACAGATTCTCTCATTTGAGTTTTTGCAACTCTTTTTTCCAGTTATCACTGAATGTTTTTGAACCTGGAATAACATCATAAATAAACCTTTATTATATCAGCAACCTTAAAAGCAAAAAGCAAAGAAGAAAGGGAAAGACAAATATCTGAAGCAAAGCATTTTGAAAAATAAATACAAAAGTACAAGCAATATTTATTACACAGGGAACATAAACTATATTTTGAATTTGCCATAATAGAACAATAAGCAATGTGAACAAATTGCTTGCAGTTTTAGTATATGGATGCTTCATAATCAGTGGCCTTAACAACATCACTTATCTGCCACCCAGTGTCCATTTGCCTTTTTTTCCCATCTTATAAAAACACACATAATGAAGTCTGTAGAAGACCAATAGTACTATTTGCCAAGATGAACTCTGCATCATTATTTGTGTTCTATTTGAACACAACTAAACCACTATTAGAAACAAGAAAATCAGGGTAAAGAAACTAAAGCAACATGACTGATCCTAACAAATTATTCAATGTGTCTAGTCAGAAGAGGCATTTTTTTCTCCTCAAGTGTGTACCCAAGAATGTATGGGAAGCAACAGAGTAGAAGGAAATAGCATTGGAGGAGGTTCTGAAACTTATGAGGGAGATAAAGCTGAGGGGCATGGCATATAACCAACACTCATTGATATCCTTTCCAGTCTCAAAGTAACTAGCATGTGGAAAAATATTTACTTGCCTGTTACCTGAAGACTCAAGCTGAGTTAATTCAAACTTCGTGACATTACCTGGAAGATAAAAAATAAATTATAGGAGTGTGGCTGAATAACTAGAATAGATTTACTGTTTACTCCTGGGACACTAACCAAAAACTAACCTTACAGGAAGGGATGAAGGAAGGACAGCAAAGGAAACAGAAGAGCAGACAAAAGATAGAGGAGAAAGAAGACAGATGCAGAGCTAGTCCATTATAACTGACAATATTCTACTTTGGTTCCTTGAGTACTTATTCTAATATTATTAGTATTAAAATAGAAAAACACAGGAAAGAAATATCAAAACAAAGTAACTCTGTGATTGACATCAGATGGATTTATAGGGCAATGGGATAGTCAGTGGCTTCTGACTTGACCTTCTGTTGACTCTACAGGACAGCCTTGCTTTGGAACAACAAAAACCTGAGACGCAGCAAGGACAAAGGAATGTTAACTGATTTAAAGGTAATGGATGAAACCTTTTAAAATTAATACAACACCTGCTCCTGTAGGTAAGACTGAAAAAGTCTGGCCAAAGGTTACTTGCAATGATGAAACAGAATGTAGACAGACGATTATAATAAACAAATCTTTTCTCACACCCCACTCCCCCACAAACAATAAATAGGATTTTGGCTTTTAAAAGACAGCCTAGTCATTAAATTCATGACATGCCACAGACTTCAAAACAAGAATTGCTGATGGAAAAAAAAAAATCAGACCTTTCAGGTTAGCCTAGTGTTATAGCCTAGTGTCAGAACACACCCTGGCCCAAGAACAGAAAAATCGTGCTATTGACTCAAGGGAAGGTAGTAGAGGGTGACACTCAAATGGCTCATTTCAGAGCAATGCATAAGGGCAACAATGTGTACCAGATCATGTATTTTAGAAAGACAGTCAGACAAGCAGACAGACTATGTGCATACATGAACCAGCTTCATCACTTTTAGCTATTCAACTACTCAAGCATTTTACAAATCATACTTACTTTCAAGCATTTCAATTACTGCAGCAGGATCTATGGCACTTTCAAATACCTTCAGGAAAACAGTAAGAGGTAAACAAATTAATTATAACACCAAATAATTTAACAGTCTAGAATTCATAGGAACAATTCAATACCTATTCAAAATATTTCCCCTACTCTTTGTCAAGCTGCCATTAAGCAATAATACTATATATCTACCTATGTGTACTTTAAGATGTCATTTACATTTTTAAAGTTATGCAGTATTCTGGAAAAAACTTTAAAGCTGAAAATGCATATTCATCCACGTCTGCATCAACTTCAGAACAGTCTGTACTTTGTAGGAAAAATTATCATGTTTACAGTACCTTAAGTGCAATTCTGAGAGCAGAACCACAAGTACAATTAGGAAATGTATGTTTGAAAACGCTTGAATTCTTGGCCAATCCTACAGAACACATCCCAAAAGAAAAAATTAAAAGCCCTAACTGCAAGCATCTTAAAGCACAGGTAAATCTTCCACAGGGACCCTAGACAAATGAGAAGGTGTAAGAAAGTTTTCCTGTATGTTTCTATGTATTATGTAAAGATTGACCAAATATCTTACAAAAATAAAATCAGTTATCATCTATAAAATATCTTAAGAAATTCAAATGCATTTGCCTGTATTTAGCTCTTGTCTATTTTATTAAAATGAATGATGTCTTATTCTCTTCTCATGCCTTGGTGTGAAATTCTGACCTCTTTGAAATAAATGGGAACTTTACTACTGATTTTATTTGTGCACTCATGCTGGACTTTCTACCTATCTATACAAAGCTGCCCTCAGCTGCATCCCACTTATTTTATCAATATTTGCTGGTTTTTTTTTTGTTTTGTTTCAAATGTGCCAACATCCTTCTTCACACAATATCAGTGCTTTCAGACAATATTTTCTCTTGAGAGGGCTGTGCAAATTCATGTTTTACCTACAAAAATATGTTTCTTCATGCTAGTTAACACCTACTAAGGAATGTCACAGGCACAAAACCACATTACTGCGAGGCAAGACAAAAGATGAACTTATCTAACAATGTCTACTTCATGATAATTACTTTGATGGTTCTCTTATGACTAGGTATGAGAAACTACTCTTCTGTAAGGGGTGGGTTATATTACCCACTTCTGATCAGAATGCGCTTATGGGCTTTTATTTACTGAAGAGGGGGTTGTTCTGAGCTGTGTTAGCTTTGAGGCAGGGTGAAGGCCTTAATGAAAATTACACTTTGTAGCTTTCAGTTGTATTAACCATGTAGTTCTTCACTTGTGTAAATAATAAACACAGGGAGAAAGGGAAAGTAATCACATCCCTCAAGGAAAGGCCTCTTGTGAGTCACCTGCAAAGAATTTTAGAGAAATGGTCAAGTAGAGTGGTTTAAAAAGGAATAGAGAAGAGTCTGAAAGAAAAAGAAAGTGCTGCTCCGTCATGGTTTAGGCTGGGATGGCCACTAAAGGAACAACAGATGCTCTCTGTCAACCTCTCTTCTGAAAAGAGAAGAGACAGAATAAGGGAGAGAGACTTATGGGCTGAAAAGAAACTAAGCTACTTTCATGAAATATGAAATTAAAACTATTAAAGATAAAAAGAAAAAATATTAATAAGAAAATAATGAAATACATATAATATATACAAAACCAATATCAAGCTCACAGAATGATCATCATGTCACTGGCAGGCACTGGGAAAGTCCCAGACTGGAATCAGCGATGGATGGGAACTGGGTTCAAGAATACACAGACTGGGATTAAAGACAGACAGACAGAGTCCTCCTTGGATGCCGGCCATTGAAGAAAGAAAGTCTCTGAGCATGGGGCAGATGGGATGGAATACCCTGTTCGTCAGTTTTGGGCCACCAGCCCTGTTCTCTCCTCCCTGCAGGTGCGATCCCTCTGTGCTCTTTCACTTCTGACCCTCCAATGCGGCACATAATGATCTTAGCTGACCTTGGGTGTTGTAGTGGANGTTTAGGCTGGGATGGCCACTAAAGGAACAACAGATGCTCTCTGTCAACCTCTCTTCTGAAAAGAGAAGAGACAGAATAAGGGAGAGAGACTTATGGGCTGAAAAGAAACTAAGCTACTTTCATGAAATATGAAATTAAAACTATTAAAGATAAAAAGAAAAAATATTAATAAGAAAATAATGAAATACATATAATATATACAAAACCAATATCAAGCTCACAGAATGATCATCATGTCACTGGCAGGCACTGGGAAAGTCCCAGACTGGAATCAGCGATGGATGGGAACTGGGTTNTTTTTCTTTTTTTGCAATGGTTTTTTTTTTACAAAAAAAAAAAAAAAAAAAGGCTTTGTTTTGCAAAGGCTTTGCTTGTCAATAGCTATAGCCATTCTGTCTCACACTATTTTTTTAAAAACAATTTTCAAATACAAAATACCATTCGTCATTTGCCAGAACCATAACCAATGAACATACAGTAGAGTACAGGAAAAACACTTAAGACTCCTGTTCTCACTCATTCCAGGGGTTAGTGTGGTATGTATAATGGCAGAAAACNGCATCAAGAAGAGTGTGGCCAGCAGAGATATTCAAAACCCGCCCGGATGGGTTCCTGTGCAACCTGCTCTAAGGTGGCCCTGCTCTGGCGGGGGTTGGACTAGATGATCTCCAGAGGTTCCTTCCAACCCTATGATTCTATGATTTACTTGGATGTCATTTACATTACACATTGGCTGTGATGACAAACATTTTGAATAGATGATAGACATATTAGAATTGAGGCACCATATTGCTTCCAGAATAATCATGTCTGAAACAGCATAAATTCAATTACCCTCATACACACTGCTGCCATTACTGAGATTAGGTAAGAACTGTTCACGTGAGAGATGACTTCTCGTAACAACTGCTGTCAAAGCTCCAGACCATAATATCTTAAAGAAATGTTAAAATCTATTCAGTTCCAGGAATGGGCCTAGTACTTCATCTTACTATGTTGAAATACATGTGAAACAAGAATAACCTATTGGTTGTAAAGGAAAATAAGATTAGGCATGAAATTACAGCTTGCACAAGGCATGAGACATTAGACCTTCTAGCCCAAGGCATCTAAAAATTGAAAGTCACCTTTTCAAAGCACATCTTCTCATAAAACAAGAGAGGGAAAACAGGAGGAAGGCATTCTGTCTCTTTGTGTTGACCCAAGATGCGCACAGAGAAAAACGTCATGTTTCTCAGGCAGAAACAGACCAGAACATGTAACCTTAGGAAAGAAAAGAATATGTTCACATGAGACTCCTTAGTCCAGTCTTACACACACACATTAGTCCAAGCCTGCAGGACTCTGTCTCAGAGGGGACTCAGTAGGCCCTTGGCTTTATTACTGATGATCTCAAAAGGGTGCCAGATTAAGCTCTATCGTTGGGAGTTCTCTCACTTTGTATTCTGGACTTTTATTTTTCACATCTCATGTTGCAGGGACTGATTTCATAGACCTTAGCATTACACACAACAGAAAAATTTGATACCTACAAGGAAAAGAATGAGTGAAAACCACCATTTTTTGATCTTACATCTGTTGAGACAACCTGTTACAAGCAACGTATTAGTACTACCTATTTGCATAATCCCCTTCACTAAATAAACATCACACAGCAAGAACTTCACATTTAATCTGACCTTTTCCTTGCACACTCTTTCTAGCAGACATTATGACTGCAAACCCAAAGAAGCAGTCAGTGCCTCCTGTTTGGAGGAAGAGCTAAATAACCCACGGATGAGAAACTACGGCTACAAGGTGTGTTTTAATCTTCACAGGCGTATTATCACTGCAAAGATACAACCTCATTTTACATTAACTTCCATTTCCATTATGTTAACTTCAACCAAGCTGTGAAAAACTAAACAGCCCCCAGGAGCTCTCAGAACCATTGTGTGCTCACAGGTGTATATACACAAACATTGAAACACAGTATATGTGTATAAATATATATATAGAAGCATACAACGGTTCGGGTTGGAAGGGACCTTAAAGATCACCTAGTTCCAGCCCCCTGCCATGGGCAGGGACACCAACCACTAGACCAGGCTGCTCAAAGCCCCATCCAGCCTGGCCTTTAACACTTCCAGGGATGGGGCATCCACAGCTTCTCTGGGCAACTTGTTCCAGTGCCCCACCACTCTCACAGTAAAGAATTTCTTCCTGATATCCAATCTAGATCTACCCCATGCACACATGCACACACACAACAGGATAGATGCGGGCGCACCCCTGTTCGTATACAGACTGTGGCACCGGGCGGCACCTCAGCCTCCCGGAACAACGCCGGTGACAAGTTTCCGCCCCCCCGCGCCCGCCGGCTGGCTGAGGCCGCCCCGCTCTGCTGCAGCCTCACCGCCTGCACCTGCAGCACCACCAGCACCTCCAGCGGCACCCGGGCGGCGGGGCCGGGGCTGAGCCACACGACGGCCCTGATCGGCCCGGCCCGGCCCGGCCCGGCCCGGCCCGCGTTGCCACGGCGGCAGCAGCGTTCTACCGCCCCC
>VXBO01003104.1:7450-22702 GCA_013400135.1 Rhinoptilus africanus | reverse complement strand
CCTGCAGGGGCCGTGCGCCGCCGCCGCCGCCGGGCGGGGGGGGGGGGGTGTTCGGGGGGTGTCTGTCGTCTGCCGCCGCCCGTGAGTAACAGCTCCGCGTGTGGCGAGTGCTGTGGAAGGAGCTGGGCTGAGGTTCGTCTCGGCATCCCCGTATCTCAAAAGGAGATGCGTGGGCGGCGCGTTCCTCTGTCGGCTGGGGCAAGTCGGCGTGTTACCAGTACCTTGTCAGGAATTCTCTGTGCCCTTGCAAGAAGCGGCCCTTAACGTTTGTTTTCCAAACTGTGAAATTTATCATCTTGTTATTAAAAAAAAATGAAAAATAAAATATGCTGCGATTTCCAAACAAAGTTGGCACAAGAACTTTGATGTACCTGCATTAAAGCTTCCTTCAAATAAGCTTTCAGAACTTGTGTTATCTCTCATGTCCCTCTGCCAGAGGTTGTCAGCATCACAGCTTTTAAATACAGCGCTAGAAGGCTGAGGTACTAATGTGTACGCATTTTTTTTTTTCTCCTACGCACATTTTTTTTTTTCTCCACTCTTGGTGGGAAGGCATGGCATGTGCTTTAGAGGATAATTTCTGAAGTTACTGAGTGTGAATTCCCAGCTCACACCCAGTAGTAATGTAACCGCTGTTGCTTAAGAGGCCGCTTTTCTCTCCCACCTATGATTGGTGACCACCTCAATAGATTTGACCAAAAGGAGCATATGCTTGTGCTGGGCCTCAGCCACTTCATAACTTAAATTCCACTTTTCCTGTTAGTTCAAGGGAAGATGTTGGCCATCTGTTGTGTACTAATCCATACTGGAATGCAGGCAGCAGCCCTTACTTTACTGTTGTGATCTGGCATCACAAAACTGATCCTTTCTTCTCAGAAGTATATATTCAGGGTATTCTCACAATCAGCCGTAGATAGCGTTCCAGCCCAAAGATAGCCAGAGGGGTTTCAGCTGTGTCAAAAGTATTTTTGCAGTCTGGAGGCTATTGCTGATAGCAGTACATGATCCGTGATTTTGCAAATGCAGGACATTTGCAAAATGTTAAGACCTCTTGCAAATGGCTTAACGAAAGTTAAGACAGCTTGAATTAGAAATCTCTTTTATAAAAACATCTAGCTGTACAATACCAAGCTTCATCACTACTGCAAATATAATGCTGCATATCTGCCTTCCATGTGCATTATCTTTGGGATTTATGTCTGTCTGCTCCTATATAAACTGTAAAATGTTGATTTTCCCTACATAAATAGCATGTCTTGATTTTCTTCACAGACATACAGCCAAGGGATTGAATTAGCCTGCCAAAAAGAAAGAGAGTTCGTGAAACACTCTGTAGAATGCACGTGGAACCTAGCAGAAGCCCAGCAAAAACTTGGTAGCTTAGCACTGCATAATTCAGAATCCTGCAATCAGGAATCTGCTAAAGCAAAGACTGAAGCCGCAGAGTTGAGATGGAGAGAGGAAGAGTGGAGAAGAAAAGAAGAAGCTCTAAACCAGAGGGAAAGACACAATGTGTGGAACACAGATCTTGTTAGTAAGGAGGTATTTAATAAGGTATGATCCATATCAGTGTGCATGAAAACAACTGTTAGTCTCTTCATTCCAGTTGTTACTGGTCTTGAGTGCCTCCTGTGTCCAGTACAGCACAAAACCACAGTCTGTGTTAAATGGTTTTTTGTTTGTTTCTTATTTGGCGTCATGAAAGGGAGCAAGCTGCACTCGTACGACAAAGCTGGATGACGTTTCTCTTCCAGAAGTGCAGATCATGACCCCTTGCGTGGGTCATCTAGGTATTAGATACGATGTGCACCTGCAGCCCAGAAAGCCAACCATTTCCTGGGCTGCATCAAAAGAAGTGTGGCAGCAGGTTGAGGGAGGCAATTCCGTCCCCTCTACTCTGCTCTGGTGAGACCCCACCTGGAGTACTGCGTCCAGCTGTGGGCCCCCCAGTACAATAAAGTCAAGAACCTGTTGGAGCAGGTCCAGAGGAGGGCCACAAAAATGATCCAAGGGCTGGAGCACCTCTTCTGTGAAGAAAGGCTGAGAGAGTTGGGGTTGTTCAGACTGGAGAAGAGAAGGTGCTGGAGACCCCTTATTGACCTTTTTGTGGCCTTTCACTATTTAAAGGGGGCTTATAAGAAAGATGGAAAGATTTTTTTATAATGGCCGGTAGTGATAGGACAAGGGGCAATGGTTTTAAACTGAAAGAGGGTAGATTTATATTGGATATAAGGAAGAATTTTTTTTACAACGAACTTTTTTACTGTAAGAGTAGTAAAGCACAAGAACAGGTTGCCCAGAAAAGCTGTGGATGCCCCATCCCTGGAAGCAATGGAGGTCAGCCTGCATGGGGCCTTGAGCAAACCGATCTAGTGGAAGATGTCCCTGCCCATGGCAGGGGCAGGGTGGAACTACATGATTTTCAGAAGTCCCTTCCAACCCAAACCACTCTGTGATTCTGAGTAGTGCAAGTATTGCCAAATGCACTGAACAATAGTTTCTTCACATGAAGAGTGTGCTTTTCTACTGTGCCAAATTCTTAAAATGTGAAACTTAGTTTGCCTCTAATAGTGACTACAGTAATACAGATTATTTAATATAAACTTTTTTTTTATAGTAGAATGTCAGTTTTGATTTCACAATTCAATTTGAACACCTAACACATCTTCTAATTTAGCTGCATCCAGGCTGCAATGTACATGATTTTCATTGTTGACAGATCAGTAAGTTTCTACCTGAGGACAGAAGTTTTTCAGAGTTCTTTGGTCAGTAGACTATAATTAGACTTTTAAAATCTATTATTAGGTAATGTGCTTTTTTAAGGAAAACCTTCTGAAGTATATGGCATGACCCTAAAATTATAACATAGCCCTTTAAATAGTAACATATTAAAATACAGTACTCCTATATATAACAAAAAGGTATGTCTCAAGTTTCTATGATAGTAAAATTTTTCTCTTCCTCAGAGTTTTATTAATCAAAAGAGAAAAGAAGTAGAAGATGAAGATGTGTCTGAACCACGTATGCAAAAACATGAACAAAAGATTAGACACTTTGGTGAGTGTTTTTTTCCCAGCATTTTGCAGTTCAAACTTCAACAGAATTTGTGTAGGTTTGCTCCTTGCTGTACAGAATGAATGCTAAAAAATTTAAGAACTGGCTAACATGCTGCTCATCTTTATTTTAGCAGGACAGTTAATAATTTCGAAGTGAAGTAAGGTGTAAACTGTAGAAGCTTGTTAGTTCCTGTGACCAATAAGAACTTCAACTTAAAAAATAAAATAAAATTAATACTTGAATGAGCTTAAGCCCTGAAGACTAAAGCTCTAGAAACGTTTTCTGCTGTTCAGTGGGAAAGGGCAGGGACATTCATGGAAATATAGGTCGTGTATAAAAGTGCGTGGGATTGTCCATAACTGTCTCCTTTTAAAAAATGTTTTTCTGGTGGCTATTAAGCTACAAAGGTAATGACTGATTGAAGGGAAATGTCTGTAAATGCCTACTGAGAGTATGTGTGCATAGAACTGTGCGCTTCTTAAAACTATTATCCACTAGGTGTCACTTCAGTTCTGTCATAAATGTTGAACCCAATTAAGCAGAAAGCTGATCCTGTAATGTAGTCTGAAATTTTGATGGTTCTCTGAAGTGCTTTCCATTCTTAGTTACAGGCTTATGTCAGAATATGATATAGTACAGCCATATTTGGAATTCCAGAACAATGAAGAACAGGACTGAGTTTGCAAAATTAATTTTTTGTACAAACTTGTTTTTACTAAGCTATTATTTGGCTTCTAAGGATCTTGAACAGTTTTAAAGAAAGGGTTTTTAGCCCTGTTAGCCTTAGCAAACCTTGCAAGTACCAATCTGAGGCACAATACTGTCAGAGTATGCAAACAGCAGTGATAAACACAGGTTCTCTCAAATACCTTAACTGCTAAGTGCAAGAATTGCGGAATCTGAACACGTCTCCCCTGCTGTGCATTTCAGCAGAAAAAAACCATCTTGCTTGCAGGCTTCCTAGCTAAGAGTTGAGCAAAATTACTTTGTGTTCTAGATTCCAATTAAGCTGTTACAAAACCAACGTTATTAAAGAAATTCATCAGTTTTTTCATTACCTCTTAAATTCAAAGCCACGTTGTTACTTAAATTCAAAATATGTAAGTCAATTGTAAAAAGGGACAGTACATTACTGCTCTTTCAAGTCTCCTGTTGTGTGCTGGCTGCTGCCAAGGGCTGGTGTGGATTTCACTAGCCAGACTGCATGAGTCTCGTTTCTGGATCCTGCACTGGCTTCCAAGCAATGAAGAACTTATGCATGATAGCTCTCTTGAAAACTGCCAAAAGAAATATTAGCCATTGCTTTCTCTTTAGGCATCTGTTTGTTAGAATTAAGATTAGCTTAGGTCATTACTACTGAATTATCTGTAGCCCAGTTATAATTATACGCTGATAGACAGTTAAAGCTGTACATCTGGTACCTGTTGCCAGTAATGACTTGACTGTCAGTGATACATGAAGGACAATTTCAAGAAGTAGTCTGAGCTTGAGTTCTAATTTTTAAACTCAGCTCTTTACAGGAAGGTAGCTTCATGCTATCACAATTCAATCTTCTGGTTAAGTTTCCAATACTGAAGTTGCTTTGCTTTTTGAGATCAAGCTGTTCCTGTAATTAAATTCAAATTTCCTAAAAACCTAAGAAATCATGTGTTAGAAGCACTTTCATTTTTGACAGATTACACGTTCTTTTCTTTGCATTCTTATTTGCAAACATTTAGAGGACTTTGTTTGTCAGAATCATGGAATGTAAATCTCTATCCATAAGCTTTTTAAGCTCTTTGATGATGTAACTAATAGATACCTACACTGCTGTGTTAGTGTGTATGATAGCTGATTAAAAATAACATCAACGATTCTAGAGATGCATTAAAATATAGGAAGTTTTGACTGTTAAAATCTACTTTTAGTATTTCAGAGTCTCCTGGCAATACTCTTTCAGCATTGGTTAGATGTATAAGTAAACCCCCAAATTTAGCTGCATGCTGTCATTCTGAGGTTAGTGAATTGCAAAGGTGTTATATCTACAGGGGTAATAATGCAAGTAACTTCCTTGCTGCATTAAATCATTGATCCATTTAGAATAGCTTAACTATGTTTCTCTTATTAGGTATGCTGAGCAGATGGGATGACAGTCAAAGATTTTTGTCTGATCACCCATATCTTGTATGTGAAGAAACATCTAAATATCTCATGTTGTGGTGTTTTCATCTAGAAGCTGAGCAGGTATGACAATGATGTTTAAATTGTTTGAAAGCATTCATTTTCCTACTTACACTATCGAAAAGCCGAACAACTTGATTAGCTGTTTAACTGTTCTTCTCACCCTCTCTCTACTTTATAGTGCATTCTCACATATCTGTCTAGTTACAGCTAATTATCAGTTGCTTCTGTGAGCATCAGTTCTTATCTGTTTAGGAAGCAGAACAAAAGGAAATTATGATGAATTTTAGAAATATAATCACAGGAAATATATTTAAATCATAACTTTTTTCTTTTTTTCCTCAGAAAAGAGCTCTGATGGAGCAAGTAGCACACCAAGCAG
The DNA here is from genome assembly GCA_013400135.1 of Rhinoptilus africanus. NCBI lineage: Eukaryota > Metazoa > Chordata > Aves > Charadriiformes > Glareolidae > Rhinoptilus > Rhinoptilus africanus. The sequence continues at coordinate 17,103 of VXBO01003104.1, read as the reverse complement.
TTGCAATGCAGTTTATTATAGAAATTGCCAGAAGCTGCAATGTGGATCCAAGAGGGTGTTTCCGTCTCTTTTTCCAAAAAGCCAAAGTAAGTCAACTAGGGTAATGATGGGAGAAACCCTTGAGGCTGTACCAGGAACGAGTGTTTTAGAGGAGTTTTCTTCCTAACTTTAAGAGACTGAATATTTTATTGACTGACTTAGGCTTATGGGAAAGTGTTTTGTCAGCATTTCTTTTCTAGACAGAATACTTTGGTGTAATTCCAATTCTGAAAATGAAAGTTTAGTGGATTTGCTTATCCCAGAGGGAAGGACAACACAGGGACAACAGCGGTGTTGTAGACAAGTAATAACTAAGTAACAACAGCAGACATAGACCAGTCTAAGGACTGATTTTGGCTAACTACACCTGTTACCTGTGTATTGCCACAACTTGCCATTTCACCTGCAGATCACAGTGGGGCCCAAAAGTGTCCGTTTCTCATTACTGAAACAGGGCCATCCAGAGCTATGCAGGAGAAATGCGGAAGCCTGAAACTGTGGTTTGCTGTGGACTATTCAGTTACTCAAGACTCTGATGGCTGTCAGTATTTCCTAAAGGAGTTCAGTTTAAGCGCAAGTCAGCTTGTGCTTTAGTTTTGTCCAGAGTGGTGCTACAACAAGCACCTGTTCTTCTAAGAGTACTAGCTTCTGGTTTGGAATAAGGGAATGGCTAACACTAGATTTATTTTTACATGTCCTTAGATAAATCACTTACTTTGATTCTACATATAAATACTATGGATTGTTTTAAAAAGAAATCTACCTTAAATTTCATTTTAAATTGACTTATCATTATTCTTGACTTGTTCACAGTTGTTATCCCCAAAGGATGTAACATGCCTTAATGTGTCTGATTTTTTCAGCACTCTGTATGCTTCCAACTCAGAAGTAAATCTGGCAACAATTGCAAGTATTTAATTTTTCTTTTTGCAGACAGGAGAAGGCTATTTTGAGGCTTTTAAAAATGAACTCGAGGCATTCAAGACAAGAGTGAGAATCTGGTCACAATCGCATGGCTTTCAAACTATGTTACTACATGATCTCAGTGTCAATCCTGGTCTTGTAAGAGAGCTGACATCTTTTTCACTGGTAGGTTTGTTATTTCTAGAAATTAATTTAACTAAAGTAGGAATTGATCCTGCCTTTAGAAGTTGTACCTTTCTGAAATATAAAGAGGATTATTCCTAGAACTGCTAGTGCTCAGGATATCAGTATGCAAGGCATATATGGGCTTTCTTTTTACTTGCTGGAATTCAGAAAGCAACAGTGTGCAGTCAAAAGCAGATGTTAGTTCAGTGCCTTTACGTTTTCATGCTTAAAATAAACACTGCATCATAAAACTGATCAGATGCTAGAATTGCATTCACAGTCTTTACCACAAACAGTGATGTGAACTTTCAGTGTAAAATGACTGTTCATGGAATCATTCAGGTAAGTCAAGCCTAAGGGAAATCTCCTGTTGTCATAAAAGTAAACTGAGGGTACTTAAGTCTTTTGTTACAGTACTAGTGATGGCCACATTCTACAATGAAGAAGCAATTACCTATTAGGTAACAGGGAAGGACTCGCAATTGAAACTACTTATTTGAAATAATTTGATAAAGTACCTCTCAAGTTAAGATCCAACAGCTGAATTATATGTAAATATGCAGTCAAGTGCTAGAAATATTGAGACCAAATACAAGCTATGCTAGCAAATTTAGACAATTCTTACCACAGTGTGAAAATACTGGTTGATGCATTTTTCAGAGCTTACTTCCTTATTATTGCAAATTTGTCTCATCTTAAGATGGACAACACGAAGGGTCCAACTTAAGCTAAAATCTTGCTAGTTTTCTCTCTCTTTCTGTCTCCCCCTCCATGTATACAGTTATGGAGAGTTAAGCTGTCAATTTTTCATCTGTTGCAGAACACAGGTGGTCTACAAGGTTCCATAAACACAGAAGACTGCAGTTTAAACTCTGTGATACAAAGAGATGAAGAAGAATCCAAAATGATGGACACAGTATAGTGCTCTTAAGACTGAGGCCAAGTACTCTCTTTTTCTCTCTGTTTTTTTTTCTTTTCAAAAAAACCAACATGGCTATTTTCCTTGACACTTATTTTTCTGGGTACTGCACTTTATTTTTGCTGTCAGATTTTTTTGTTGTCGTCGTTTTTTGGTTTTAACGGGGAAGGGATTTTGAAGGGAGGGTAATTCAGAAAAACTTCTAATATTGTTTGAAAATGTGCTGCTAGGTCTTTGGTTGTCTGTGAAGAGCAGGGTTCTCATATTGCCGAATGTGAAACTGGATGTGTTTTCTGCTACTAACCTTGCCTTTCATGACTTTAGAAATTAAAGTATGAAAAAAAAAATCTGCACAAGTACAATGTTTACAAGAACTGGCAGATTCTTGGTAGAATCTGCTATTGTTTTACTACAGACGTGGACATGTTTTAATCTATGAATGTTGGAGATCACAACTGTATTCATGCTACCGTGCTGACATTATAAGCTCTCAAATCTGGTTATCACTAATAGCAATAAATCATTATCTGGTATCAGTATTTCAGATCTGAATGGGTTAGATTAAAACACTGGCTGTCTACCTCTGCTAAGGGGATTTAAATGTTACATTGTGCTTTCATTAAACATAACTTGGTTTTGTCCTAAAACGTAGGCAACGCTTGTCTACATCTGAGTGCTGGGTTGTATGATTTCTTAGACTCTGACTCTTTTCTTGTACGTAACACTAACTTTGGGTTGGTTTTTTTTAAACCAGGTCTCATTATGGAGAGAAGTACTGGATGGAGGGAACTTGAGGTACAAAGGTTAGGCTAAGACTTCAGTTTAAATAACAAGCTTTGTCACAGTTCATATAGGGTAAGGTGTCTTGCAGGGTTTGAAAGGTATTTCATATGCTACTAAAGTAAAGTGGGTTTTTGGCATTGCCAACTCAAACAATTAAAGTGGAAAGTCATTAGAAGTTTCCTGTTTGAGGAGCTGTAAATCCAAATACTATTTCTAGACAAGCCTTCCACAAAATCTCTGCAATACAAAATACTACTGTGCTTTTCTAACTTGCTGCTATGACAGCAGTTCTATCTATAAAAATGCATGCTGCAGGTGGAAGACTCCAGTGAAGAACACTCATATCTCAGATACCAGTATCGGTACACACTCTCGATCCCTTACTCTCTGTTCTGATTGTACATGAGGTCTGGAAGGTATCTAGATTTCAGTAGTCTGATGAACATGCTCTACCTGCAGTTGTGCTGAGATCCAGTAATTTTCAGTTTGGCTGTAGCAGAGATAGATAGGGAAAATTCTAGGTCTGCAGTACATACTAGCATGGGTATTGGTACAGCTGCCGCAGCACAAGTAGGAACACCAGATCCACTGATAGAACCAGCTTTTCACGTGCCTTGTGTTCTCGAGCACTTCTTTTGCAGACAGACTGAGGATAAAGGAGCAGCTTTGTCTCAGACGCGAATTAGAGATAACCAGCTTCAGTATCAAAGTAATTTATTTTTTTTTAAGTTTGACAGATACTCCAGAGAGGATAAGTAAACACTGCCTCCTCCTTAATATTTAGTTAATTATTAAGGGAAACTAAGTGAAGCTAATAACTTCAGGTTGTTTTTTAACTGAATGTTATGTACAAGGGTAGTAAGGGCAGTGTAGCACAGTGACTTGCAATTGCTGCCATTAGCAGTAGAGCCGCACTGATCTAGCAACGTGTGATATACTGAAAGTTATCTTTAAAGTTTCTAAGGGGCTAAGATTGGATGGTGTGGGACTAAGTGTCAAATCATAAGGAGGTTCCCTACCCCATCTCCCACTGGCTAAGTGAAACTTAACGGAGGCTGGCAAAAAGACAAGCATAGCTGCTTTTTAGTGAAATCAAAATGCACAAATAGAAGTAAGCAGCACATCATGGTTTCTCATTGTAATGTGGTACCTGCTGTTTTCTAACCATGACTATATGTATGCCAGTGCTGGTCTGAAATGGCTTTTTGCAGAATGGTGTTCATGGTTCCCCACAGCTTCTGGCCGGCCCACACAATCAGGAAACGTGCTTTTCTGTCCTTATCATTGCTTCATACCACAATTCATGAGTGAGTAAATCAATCAATATGCTTTGTAATTAAGCCGTATTCTGAAATGTGTTTCCTTCACCAGTCAATATTTGCAAACTTAAGTATTTTGGGAATAAGAGACACAAGAGTAGATGCTTTTGTTAAAGTCAGTTACTATATTATAAAAATTAGGTATATTTAATATAAAAACCCAGTGTAGTAAAGTATTAAAGTGAGGACCACAGACAATGCCGTTTTATCATAATGTAAGTTAAGGACAACATTAGACTTTAATAATTGATCAGTGTGGTAGACTACACAGAGAAATGCTTCATTGCTGAATCTCCTGTAATCATGTGTGAGCTATGACAGATGAGCAGAAGTTAGAGCTATTTTCACCTGGGAGTGTCAGCATCTTTCTGGCTCACATCTGGCAACTTGGTTTGGAGGAAAGCATAGATATGTGGCCAGATCTTATTGGTTTCTGTTCCAGAGAAGGATTTCAACAACCCCTTTTCCCTAAGGAAGAAAAAGAAGAAAGCATTACAAAAGCCAAATCGTTTAATTGTTCCCGGATCTGCACCTCACTTTAAGACTGCCCTGGCAGGAGCGTCTGAATATGCGTGTGATTTAACACAAAGAACAGCCGTAACATTGGGAACGCAGGCTGGCCATGCATTACTCTGTTCCTCAAACAGTGGGCTATTGGTGACATCAGTTTGCAAAACCAACAGCTGTCCACAAAGTACTTAACAACAAACTACGAAGGGCAAAAATAAGCAGCAACAATGCAGTCACATAGCACGTGCTGTACAGGATTCATCCAAACAACTGTGACTAACCCAGGTACTGTAAAGTTACACCTCAAGGATCAAAGATGGTGCATCAGAACAAACAAGTGAACCAGGCACATTCAAGTTACTCTGAATTAGTTCTAGTAGCTAATTTTATCTGTTATGACCAGTAATAGTAATAGCTTAGGCCTATGTCTTACTGTGGTGCTTGGAGGCATTTTCACTTCAGAAAGCTACCAAAGTCAGGAAAATCATTGTAAATCCAGAAAAACTCTTCCTTTAAAGCTTAACCACCCCAAAGATGGAGCTTCTAGTCTTCTGTTCAACAGTTTTGGTAGACCATAATGAAGGGTATATGGAGATAGAGGAAGGACAGTCACTTCAGGATGTAAAAGAGAGTCTGATTTCTTTTTCTAGGCAAGACAAGACTGCAACGCTGTAGCTCTACATGGGTACCTACTAATATCTGTATATTAATAATGTGATTTGCAGCTTTAAATGAAGAGAAACTTGGTATATATTCTTGGCTCTTAAAAGAACTAATGATTTGTTACCACTCCACAGTGCAAACAGCAGTATTCTCAAATAGCTACTTACTCACAATGAGTCTTGCTAGCTGTGCCTGTCTCAGTCCTGTTCTTGGAACAGGCACTTTTAAATCCTCATTAACAGTTTTTCTATTTGTGGATCATTTCTTGACCTCTAGGCCTTGTCAGGAGGGCTTCTACTTATACATCCAGAAGAGCAAGTACTGTTAAATCTTCCAAAAAAGAAAGGCACTGTCTCCGTTACCTTACTAACCAGAGCTGTGTTGCTCAGAACAGTACCATTATGCATTGAATAATGCATGTCACTCTTTGCAAAGCTAAATATGGCTGCAGTGAAAGGCTGTTTTGCTAAGCAGGCTCCTGAGGAGGTTTCATTCAATGGTGGAAAACATACTCATTTTACTGGGTTGATTTCTTACTAAGTTGCTGTAGGATACACTGCTGCTTATACCACATTCACTGTTGCAGTATCTCTGTAACTGAAGAGATCTGTTCCTCACTCTGCTGATGTGGAAGAAGCTTTTAGAATGTGGAAGTGTAGATTTTACTACTTACCGGTAATATTCTAGAACAGGTTTTGTTTGTGCATCATATGCCTGCAGCCTCTTGGTAACCGTCTCTGGCTTATCATCATCACGCTGAACAAGCGGCTCTCCAGTAATATCATCGATGCCCTAACAATGGTTAAAAGCAAACACTGGTGTGTATTTCTGTTTAAGTATGTCTTGTGTAATTTTGTATTTAAATTATGTTCAGTTTCCAGTTAGTAAAGGTGTAGATTCTGCGTATAAAGAGAAAGGCTACTGCCCATATCTTATCTGGAATATAAGATGCTGACTACCCAGTAAAACCGTCCATCAGTTAAAAATATTTTCTCAGTATTGTCAATGAGCATCAGGTTTTAGTAACTGACTAATATGTCCTCTGGAACACTTCCTGAATATGGGAAATATGTAGACAAAACCTTCATACACGAGGGAAAAGAATATTGTTGGTAATATATTATTGCATAACAGGAAACAAGCAAGAGACCCAATTTGACCTTTGTTTGATAGTACTGAAATGGGGAAAGGAGTTAGGGGCCCTTTGATTTTGAGTTGAAAAATGGAAGAGTTAACATTCAGAAACAGCTGTACAAAAAATGGCACAAAAGCTAGCTGAAGTTTTTGTAGGATTTAGGAAACAGAGATAGCAACCTAAGGTATGAACTATGAGCGCTCCTACTTTGTTGCACATTTTGCCCCCAGTTTACTGCAGTCCTTTAAGTGATTACAGAGCTTGTAAGCCTTGAAACCAGCAATGACTAAAGAAATTACTGACCACTGGCACATCTTATGAAGGACTAGCTAGTGGCATAAAAGTTTGCTCCTTTTTAGATGCTCTGAATCATTGTGCATGTAAGGACAGAATATGACCCACCACAGATGTAAGGGACTCCTTGCTCCTTCGTACGTATTAGTTAAATCCTCAAGAATTTTGATTTTCCCTAAAGACAAGTTTAATCTGACATTTGGAGTGGCATCATGAGTGATCATGCGAATACAAAGCCAGTGAGATACTAAACTATTTTCCTTTCTTGCTTGCGTTCTAGCAGTTGATTTCAGAAAATCAGTAACCATCAATGTTCAGTAAGCTGCTCTGTTCGTGAAGGTGTGAAGAAAACCTATTCCAGAACTTCTGTATTATATTAAAGATGGACTTGTATGGTCAAACTTAGCTTGTTTACATAATACAATCATTTAGAACACTCAAATGTTTCTTTCTAGCATCTGTGCAGGCAGCCTTACCAGTGCCTTCCTTGTACCTACCAAATATTGAACCTTCAGCCTTGCAGTAACTCTAAATCCATAATCTTTCGGTTCTGTTGAGTAGATAATGGAGACAACTGCATTTCAGCTGTTCACCTCCATCCCATGGTTTCACTTATATATTGCAATCTACTTTGCAAAATATCACTGTTGTGATATGCCTGTTAATTAGTGGGAAGTAGAGTGGAGTGTTCCTAATAGCAAAGCTGTTGCAGCTAAGCCCACTCTTTGGTAGGTCTAATAATGCTCTGTCACAGCTTGCCTATGCTCTTCTGCAATTAAAGTACCCATGATTTAAACCACCATGTTTTAAACAAGACAAAGACAGTGTTTCCAGTTTACCACTCCCAGTGCTTACCTGCTGCTGTTACAGCTGGCTTCTTTTCCTGCAACACTGAAATCCAGAAACTACAAGGCCTGCTATGTTTCTGATGTAACTTAATCAAGCTTTCAGGTGGAATGTGATGCCATGACAGAGAAGTTATTTAGAGTTAAGGATGAAATACAATTTAAGTTGAGTGGAGCTGAAGCTAACCTGCGTTCCTCAAAAATCTTAAGGTAGCAATACATAGTCATTATCTTCAAGTTTACTATTTGTGTCTTCTAGGATGCCTCAAGCCTAACATCTTTGATCTGTTGAGAAGCTTCCCAGTCAGGGAAATATATCTGATTTTCCAGTATGACAGCTGTTCCCTTGACATACCCAACCTGGTTAAATGTAAACACAGGGAAAGCGTTCAGTAGACGCCTCTGAATGATGATTCAGCGTGCTTCCTAGATACAAAGAATGAGTCCTCTGGAGGAAGGAAATGGAAACTACATTTTGGACTGTACAGGCTGCAGACTTGCAGAACAGGCTAAGAACATGCCCAACTCCTATGGCAGTGTGCAAGACTGAGAGTCTTCCAGATCAGTGAACAGCTTTAACAAGAGCTTACAAAACACCATGGTGGTTCATTCTGCAGGGAACAAACACGTTGCCCATCAGCTTGACCTTCTAACCAGGGGCACTAACGTACCCTGAGAGAGAGGGTGTTACCAGAAAGGTTCTGTGCTTCTAAGAGATCAAACGAATGAGCTTTTTTCTTCTGAGCTACTGTGTTTTGAAACAACATATGCAAAAAATATTTTACTGCAATGACCAAATGCAATGCAACACTTTATTTAGAGCCAATACCGATGTGTATTGCCTACCTGCACTTTGGGAGGACTGAATTCAAGATTGTAGACTCTGCCACTAGCAGGGTGGATCCAACGTGCGGTGAGCCGACACTTTATGGTCTCAAATGGCACATCTAGGTCAATCACAGTGTCTATTTTACATTCTTTATCCAGGGCTTCTGCCTGGGCAACTGTTCTGGGGAAACCTGTTAAAAAGGAACAACTCCATAAAAATCTAAAGGCAGAGTTATAGCGAGAATTACCTGGATTCGGTCATTAGAAAAACTAATTGTCAGGCAGAAAAAAAAAAAAGGCATTGTCATAATGTAAAGGTTGAAGAGACATCAGATTTTCCACGTATTTTTCAGTGTTTTTTAGTTTTAAAGTCTTTCAAGCACTTTAAACACCTCACAGCTTCTGTTTCCTCATTTCAGTTAATTGTCTTCCCAAAAGTGTAACAAATAAATGGAAAAAGACCCCATACTCATATGTACTACGTACCACTATATTTAATAAAATGATTGTATACATATTTCAAACAATAAAAGCTACAGGCAGTTCAGAGGTCTGGAATGACCTCGAAACATTTGTGACAACTCTTACTTCCACAGTTGTGTTAAGTCTGGAAAGGAGGTGACCATGACAAACCTGTTTTATTCAGTTCCAGTAAGCCAAATATATCTACCGGAGACAGTCCAGGATTAGTTTTATATAAAACGATAGCTTTAGAAAGAGTTCTGGAAAGTCTAACATATCAAACGATCCTTGAGGATCTTGACTGTGAGAACGCTCAGGCTGAACAGGAATCTGTCTCTTCACTTTAAAGACGCTGCATTTTGCCCCATGAACTCTATGGCTCTGGTAGCGTGCCTTCAAAGGCACATATTACTACTCGAGAAATCTAGTGGAACTTAAGAAGGAGCTGAGGACAGGGAACAGAACAAGAAAACCATGGTCTCCACAAAGAACTTAAAATGAAAAAAATGACTAAAGAACTTCAGCGGTCAAAGCTACAGCAGAACATGCTACTGCACCACAGATTTACTGGAATAATAATACCTCTACACACAAAGGTCTTGCAGTCTCATGTTCTTAAGGAGCTTGTAATTTTCATCATACTAGAGAAGTAAACTCCATAAAGGCAAGTTCTGATAGGTACAAACTTAAGAAACTCCTCTTTGCATAACACTGGTTGATGAGTCCATTACCTGGGAAAGGAACCAGCCAATAACTAGCCTTACAAC
>VXBO01003103.1:12746-29626 GCA_013400135.1 Rhinoptilus africanus | reverse complement strand
TGCCCTGACCTACAGAAACTGTGAAGCACTTGGCAGTGCAGATTATAAAATAGCTATTAAAGATTGGACAAACTGTTTAGGAGACACCCTTTACAACATCAGTAGGTCATGTTTATAAACCAATAAAAGATTTCAATGCAGCAAAACATGAAGCTGTAAAAGCTCATTAAAAGATTATATCTGGTTTGATCACCAAGAGGTAATCACACCCCCTTGCTCTGGGCTGAGACTATGTGGTCTGGTTTTGGTCAGGTAAGTCTTTTTTAAAAAATAATCCAATTACTCTGTAGGTCTTCATCCAGGAGATAACTCCTCCACTCCAGGCTCCCTTATTTTAAGTGATGAAGATTGTGTTTTGTCACCTACTTTTTTTGTTTGTTGGGTTTTTTTATAAACTTTAACCAAACAGTATAAGCCTTGGATTTCTACATGTAATTTTCAAAATAAGGGATTAGGATATGTCATTGTGATGGCATAAATCACGAAGGTGACAAAAGCTTATAAGTTTTCCTCACACATCTGCAAGGCATGCAACTATCTACTACAGAAGGAACATGTTTCCTTTCCAAGTATCAACATTCACCTATCTTCACTAATAAGCCTCTACTTTTGGGCCTGCAGCTGTGTTCATAGTCCTAATGATACACCAAATTGAGTATGGACCACCACATCTGTGCACTTTGGGAGCATCCCTCCTTATATTTATGCAGACCCCACACATGTCAGAATTCACAAGGATACAATTTAGGATAAGCTGCNTTACTACCTCAGGAATTCTTTCAGAAACACCACCCCACAACCCACTAGGTTTCACTGCCAAACAGATACATATTCTCTCTACTTAAAGCACGCAGAGCCCCTTTATCTGAAAAGATTTCAGATGTATTGATTACTTGTCATTCCTCAAAACCATACAGGTACAATGAAGCAACACTGCTTGCCAGCAGAGTTACATCTGGATTTCCCCAGGCCCACAAAAAGAATGTGCACTACCTGTCCTTTAAAGAAATAAAGCCTTAAGTAAAAAATAATCAATTATATTGTCTTGAATAACAGTTTCTGTTCATGTCCACAAGCAACATGAACAGAAACAGCAATGTACAGCAGAAACAGAAGACAACTCAACAAAGAAAACATCAGAGCACATGGTACCATATTCTAGGAAGTAACAGTGAATTTATCATGATACCCCTGATAGAGTAAAAAAACAAAACAAAACAAAACAAACAAAAAAACCACCCACAACAAACTTGCTTCTTCATCAAATGGAAAAACTTACCTACTGTATCCTATGCAATACGCACTACATATTCTAAATGTACCTCATGTAAAGATAAGCTCAGATTAGTAGGTGTTCATGAACATATTAGCATTCAGAAGTCCTCACAAGCATGGGTCTTTGTACAGTTACTCAAATAAATTCATGTAATTGTGGTAAATTAATACAATCTAATGTTTGATTTCATCAACCTTTTGTGAAGTGCTGTTTAGCACTGTTTTTCAGACAATGTATGTTCAAGGAGCTCACAGAACGAATAGCCAAGAGACACTGATCTTTGCAAGAAAAGCTGATACCCAGTTATCAACAGTTACAGAGGAGAGTTAAAAATTACTGTCTTCAGACACTAGACACATATGCAACTGTCACCTGAAGCAAAGTATAGAAATGCTACTACATCTGAAAGGACCATCACGCTTGGCAACATGGAGATAGTAAGTTGAACAATGTATCCATATTTATCAGAAATTATCTTTTCCTTTCATACTGTGTAAAATCAAGTATAAGGAGTTCTGTAGGCAGGCGAAAAACAAATATCGTAATTGGCTCAGTGTGCTTTCCATAAATAAATGGATTACAAATGAATTCTTTGCAAATTTATTAAGGTACACAGGAAGAATTCAGTTAACATTTTTCTCAAATTCAAAGGGATAGCTACTTTAATACCTTTCCTGGATTTGGTACAGCTACTTCTCTCTGCATACTGCTAGATCATTCATGCTAGAAATTAATCTACAGCTTTTCCACCTGTACAGTGCAATGAAGTACATCAAATGGCAAGGTATTTAAATACCTCTGTGACGGAGAGCAAGCATGGGTCTTTGTCCTTTACCTTTGTACTGTCAGATATGAACATCCTTGATGCATTTGAGCTCATCAAAAAGTTCAAAACAAAACAAAAATCCCCTTCATTAGTATTCTGTCTGTAGCAACAATGCTGTTGCTACAATCACCTGTCACACAGGAGGACATTGTGAAGTCTAGGGAATAAGGACATGAGATCCAACTCGCTTTGAAAAGGAAAGGGTTTGATAGCTTGTATCTTTTCTCTGTTTTATACTGGACTAGGACACTAAAAGCAAATGCCTTCAAGTCTCAAGGGAACACAAACTCATATTATGAATTCAACATCTAAATTCAGGTCTCACACTATGTGTTGCAATATTGAAAGCAAGCCCAAGTTCCGAAACAAGTTTATCATTCTCGTATTAAACTATCAGTAAATTCAGGGTGCTGTGGCTTCAGCCTAAGTATATAGAGCACAAAGGCATCCTGGGCACTGCTAACAAAATAGCCATGGTAGCATTCAGATGAGCAGCAACAGCTGGGCATCAACCCATTTTTGCTGCAGTTCATAGTGAGTTCCATACTGCTGGAACTCCACTCCTCTCTGCACTCAAGTTAGCTAATTTAAAACCAGTTGAATGTGCACTATAATCTTGCACTGACTACAGTGTAGACATACATTTAACAAAAACTAAATAAAGGAAAGAGCCAGACCTCAATATCACACACTATCTAAAGTGTATAGATACTTCAAAATAATTTGGGTTTCCCTGCACTTCATGTATGGATGAATCGTATACATAACTGGCAATTGTGTTAAAAATATGAAAAGATAAATATTAAAGATAAAGATAAATAGTAACTAGTAAAAAAAATAAAAGAAAAAATTAAAATAGGCAAGGTAAGATCCACAAATAGCAACATACCTACAAATGTGGACAATTAAGTGATATCTGCAAAGACTAGACACTGAAGAAAATGGGGAAAGTGTTCTAATATTTTATTCTTAATAATATCAAAAAGGTTGTCTACTCAACAGAAATGGACAGTAATGCTGCAACATTACAGCATTAAACGTTAGATAATGATATAAAATATTTGTATGATCAGAGCACTTGATAGAATCTGTATGGATACAAATGTACCTATAAGACTACATTTATTTTCTATCAAAACAAAAGATACTGTACACAAAACCACCAAGACAACTGAGTCTAACAGGATGAAAAGACTGCAACTAAACATATACAAAGGGAAGCAGCAGAAGTATCAGGCTAGTCCCAACTCATCTCGAGGTAGCCAAAAGGAATAAACTGTACAGTTACTTCAGGTTTTAATAGAGGTTACAGTTTAACAAGCTTAGTATAGAAAGCACAAAATGTGTCACTGTGAAACTAAAAATTTTCAAACAAACAAACAAGAGCCAGAAGGTAGTAAATAAAAGGTAAGAAATTAACATGCACACTCTCAACCTGGAGAAAACATATATTTATCTCCCAAAAGGCATTCACAATCATCACGAATAAGCTAACAGTGGGGCAAAGCCAAGATAAATCTTCCTGTCCAGTTAGATACTGACAGCAGTTGTTGACACCCATTCCCTGAGTATCTGTGGCATCTTGTCTTTGGATTACATAATTTATATAAAATACAAGATTTTGTAATCTTATAACAGAGAATCTTTCTATGATTGATAGAGACGTTTCAACTTTATGAATTATTTTTTGTGTCAGTTCAGTAACTTCATTTCTGATTATACAACACATCCACAATCTCAAAAAAAATTACAGCAGGTCACACTTTGTCTGGTACTGAGTGTCCTGGTTTGAGGTAAAACAGAACCAACTTTCTGTTCAATAATTTTACTTCTTAGTTAGGCCTCTTCTAACTCTCTGAAATTAACAGCATATTGTGCAGAAAACTCTTCACTCTCAGAGTGATAAGACTAATGTTTATAGTTCATGCCAAGGAATAATATGCAGAGAGGCTCTTGCTTATACTTATTGCTATAACAACCAAGGTGAGCTAATTTCATTACTTGCCCTGTTGGAGGGTCGGAAAGAGAAAAGCATAGAGGAGTCCCACCTGCAGGGAGAAGCAGACAGCACAGATGGCCCAAAACTGACCAACAGGGGTATTCCATCCCATCTGCCCCATGCTCAGTATAAAAGCTGAGGGATCAAAGGGTCAGCCCTCTTTCTTCAATGGCCGATGTCCAAGGAGGACCCTCTCTGTTCATCTGCCTTTGATCCTGATCCACGTGTTCCTGACTCAAGCTCTGGAATCCAGTTCCCACCCATCTCTGAGTCCAGTCTGGGACTTCCCCAGTGCTTGCCGTGGACACCATCCTGGGAACTTGATATGGTTTTGCATATACTGTATCTATTTCATTATTGTAATTTTATTTTATTATTAATATTTCATTAAAGTAGTTCAGCTCCTTCTAAACTCGTAAATCTTTTTATCTCTCCCCCTCCTCCCTGTGTGCAAGAGGTCAGGGAACAGTATCCGTCTCGTCATTGGCCAATTTGGCCAAAATGACGACACTGAGCTAGTCTATTCCATAGATACCTTTCTACTGATGTCACTGGACTTTGGATTATTTCATTAAATGGTGTTTTAGTTTGCAATAAAAGACTCATATATACAATGTCAACCTAATACCTTTCAGTCATGTTTTACAGTCCAGATTCAGCAAAGTAATTAGCCTAGCGTATTCTACTTCCCTGATGAATGTGCTTAAGGACTTTGTGTAACAAATCTAAAAATCACACTGAAAAATTGCTTAACCGATAACCTGAATTATAAGCTAAAGCAGCCTTATTTCACTAGCTCTCTTCTCCCTCCTGATCAGTATTATACCTGTAAGAAAATTTTGTAATTCTAATAGAAAGTTATCACCACTTAAATATTCTCTAATATCCAAGATTAACCAGACACATTTTAGTCAAAGCTGTATAATACAAAGCAAAATAAATTAGAAACTTCTAGTTATTAACATCTTAACATAAATCAGTGTGACACTACTGACTGAGCTGCAGCACTAGGCCATTGTCCTAGTTAATGACTAGAGAAAAGAAGCAATGTCATAGAGGAATGGGTAATGTTATTCAAGCCTGACACTCACAGTTCCTCTTGTGATATAGTGAATAGATGGAGACTGAGTCCTACTACTGTGGGAGCAGTTGGCACACTTGCCTGGGCAGTAAGGACAATGGCAAAGCCACCTGGTGAGTCTCTGTCCTCTTTCACTGATTATACGCTACCACCAAAAGCAGGTAGCTAATGCTCACATTTTTATGGTGAACTGTTTGTTATTTGGGCTTTTTTAAAAATTTTTTTTAAGACCTTAAAACTCAACTCATGTAAGGATCATGATCTCATCTTTCATTAAATATAAACACAGAAAATAAATTCACATACTTTAATGAAATATATTACATAATCTTATTTTTTATATGATATATATCTTTAACTATATCACAGGTATAGGTGATTATTTTTTCTTTATATATACATGTCTTTTCTGCCACCAGGGTTTTAGAGTTCAAAATGCAAAGTTAAATGGTGTAAAAAGTTTAAAAAAATTACTGAGAGCAGATGCTGCACCAAACAAGTGTGGAAAAGCAGAGCAGCTATGTAGATGAGATTATAAGAAAAAGCATCATATCTAGCTACCTTTGATGTCCCCAAAATAGGACACTGAGATTCACCAAGCAAGTTTTTTGCTGCTGGACATTTGAAGCAAAGCCCACTCCATATCACTCAACTGGCATCTCCAAAAACTCTCACCACAAACCAACCACATACAAGTCAGACAAAAGGTCTACCTCTGATGATTTTCAAACTTGCATTTCCAAAGCCACTTTCAGAATCTCAAAGGAATCTTTCTTAAGATTATCTTTAATAACTTAACAGGATGATATAAAAGCTGTTGCAGGGCTCACACTATCAGACATAGTTAAATACTGGCTCACTCTCTTGGTGCCAAGGTCTGCATGAAGCATAGGTAGAGGAATGTGAATGAATAATAGTGTTCCTGAAGCTGTGTCTTCCCTTCCAGCCTTTGAAAAGTTATTTTGCATAAGAAAAGCAGCAGAATATCTAAAAGCTGAAATATCAAAGTGAAATTACTAGTTCCTATTTCATTTAGCTTAGGCCATAATTGTGTTCTTTCACTGTCTGGTTCTTATCTTCTCTTGATGTGGTTACTCTTTACGTCTTTGTGATCTGTGGTAACACGTGAATACTGACTGATTTGGGGGCTGCTTCTGTAGGCATACTGTGACCTTTTACATGCTAAACGAGATTTGATTCTTACTACTTGGAAAAATGAGTGAGGCTTCAAGCATAATCAGAAGCAAAGCACTACAGGGCAAGGTTGTATTTCCATTTGGCTGTTCTTTGTTCGAAGGCCTCTTTAAGTCAGTATATGAACTGCCTCAGAAATAACAACTCACAATTAAAGTATGTTTGAAAGTCCTCTATGTTTTTTTCAAGAGAGAAAACAGCAAAAAAAAAACCACCAAAACCCACCTAAGCTACTTGCTCATCAGCTACGAGTCTTTTCAAAATACTCTTAAGTTTAAAGTATGCACTACAGATACTGTATTAGTAAGGAAATCAAAGCAATTATTACATCACATGCTCTAGAAAGTTAAAAAAGCAAGCAAATGAGATAGCACTGCACTGGAGTTGTAAAACAGGATTTACCTCTTGACACACTCAATGCTCATGCAGCTAGCTCATACTTCCCAAGGGAGAGCCATGTCTTACTAACTGCAACTGCATAGCACATTATCTCATTAAAATTACATAGGAAACATTAGGTTGGACAGACATAGACAAGCCTCATTGTGCCACTCATGACATTTCTTCATCTAATTTTCATCCTTCCAGGACTTGCAGGCAGGCAAGACACAATGATATTAGTATTAGTTACCTGCATCACTTTAAACTCTACCAAAGGCCCCTCCCACCACATTCAACTGTGCCACTTGAATATGGCCTCTCAATACATACCAGCATAATTCAGATCAGAACAAATGAAGGAATGGCCTGAAGGACAAGGTTGCCAACTTGCAATTTTGCAACTCTAAATCGACTTTAGCAACAAGTCCCACGGTAATGCTGAGCATGTGATGTATGGTATGATGGTTGGATAAAATCCAAACAGTTCTTTGCTGCATCCCATTCCATGACTTCCCATAAGCCAAGAAACCACATTAGGACAGCAATGAGCTCCAAATAACAAATGCTGCTGAGAAATGTAGTAATAGCAAACACTGAAGTTCCAACATCCATTGGATTGTTTTCTTCAGCCAAGAAGTAAGAAAAGGCAGGTCAATCAGAAATTGAACTGGTTGACCTAGATACCATGCACCTTAGTTAAACATTAGTCAGTTACTTTTTACATCTTTTTTTCATGTGTTTTTCTTACTGGACAAAAATTCATTCATAATTGTTCTCGCAGTTGACCTATTTAGACAAATATCCCTCTGTATGCAGTATTTGATGGGCAGTACTTATAGTATTTTTAGCATGTTTTGCCTTGAAGTACCTAAAGATGCATTTTTGCTGGCTTTAAAAAGAATTCACTTCAGAAACCACAGGTTACAGTGACTGAAGAGAGTTCTGTCTCAGTAATTCCAGTTGGCTCCTCCATCAGTACAATATAACATGACAGCTTTCACAATGCATCACCTTCCTTAAACATAAATGCTATATTTCTGAAGTACTGTCAAGATGTTTGGCACAGTTGCCAGTCCGGATTACAAGGAGCAGACCACTACAGCAGTGACTTGCCCATAGCAGAATGCTATTTGGGCAAATCTATCCACCCTTTTGCAAAAATCAAAGACAACAGGTAAAGTAACAGTCACAAACATGGTAGTCATCTACCTATGATAGGTACAGCAGGTAACCCTCGGTGATAAAAATATGAGCATCAGCTGTTAATGCTCCAACCTTATTACCACCAGTGGAGTTCAGGGACTCTGCCTGGTCTTAATCAATTTTAAGAAAAGACAGCCAGAACTGAGCTACTGCAGAACGAATTAATCACCCACACTGCTGATGTTATGATTTCTAGGACTGATTATAATGTTCCACTCTCACCTACAATATATTCAGCTTGACATCTAAAGCTACCTGTGGGTTAACTGGAGTTATTTACCCTTATGGATTTTAGCAGTAAAACCTGTTATTTGGCTGGATAACTAGCTGTATCTTCCACTGAATTTATTGTTAACAGCACAACACAACAGTTGAACAAGATGTAAGCTACTGCCATGGCACAGCACCACACATTTTCATATCACCTTTCATATCAAGTACTTCTCTGCTTTAGCAGAAAAGCTCAGTTACAGCTTTATTGTAGCTGAACGCACAGCTTTTTGTGGCAATTGCTGTATGAGCAGTTCTTTGTAGAACAGTGATCCAAAAAGACAGGATCTGTGCCCCACACAGTTGTTTATCCAAAATGGCAATAAGTAGTAAACCAATAAAGAATAAATATGAAACAGATAACGGCAATGACAACTAGGAAGCTAAAAATATATATTATTTGCATCAACAATGGATCTATATATTTTAGTTTTCAAAGCTTTATTATTGTGTTATTATTATTGCTGTTAATGACATTAAGACTCCTATTTTTGCTACCATGATCAAGAGGGCAGGTCAGTGCTTTGCTGAGAAAAAATGAGGGACCTTTCTGATGTTGTCTGGGGCTATGTGGCTTAGTCTCATTTCCAAAGAATTAATTCATCCTACTTTATTACAGAGCTACATTGCTGTACCTGAGCCTCCTCGTGCAACACAGCTCCTCCTCCCTGACATTCTCCCTAGATTCCTTTAAGTCCATTACAAATGTGCGCAGATATACCTCCTTGCTGACATTTCTACTTGCATAGAAAAATTGAAAGCTTGTCATCCTGCCTCCTAGATTCACATTATGATATCACATCATGTCCTTAATGATTCTATCTTTATTGTAGTGAGTTTACAGGAGTTGCTGGTTCTTTCTCTTTAATTGAATTCCAGAAATGAGCTTTCATACTCAAACAACAGGGAGTCATAATACTGATTTTTCATTAGGGTGAAAGTACAAGGATGTTTTCAATGTATCAAAAAGTAAATTGCTTCTTTGTTAACAGGCATATAGGCAGAAATTGATTGTTTTTCAAGTTATCGAAGGAATGCAAAAGATACTAATTATTTTCAGAACGCCCTTTCAAAATGGCCCTTTCATTATTCCAGTAGTTTTTCTAAGATGCCAAGTTCTAGTCTGAAAAAAAGTTCTTCATACAAAAACATTTTATTCAATTGTAAATAAAAATAAAATTCTGTTTCTATTTCTCTGCCACTTCACCACTGTTCTTCCTTTCCTGTTTCCCAATTTTTGTTACCATTGTTTTGTCACAAGTAGTCATCATTTTAAGGACTGCCTTAAGTTCACACAAGATGAGTTTATACATCTCATATTTCAGCAAAAGTTGACCAAATGAAATTTGGGGTGTTAATTTCAGGCAAAACAAGCAACTACTTACAATAGCATGGTTCTGGGCACAGCGCAGGCCTGTGACTCCTATGCCTAACACATTTTTGACCAAGCCCTAGAGAGACAGATTTCCCAGTGCTACTTGATGAAAGTTAGTGTATATGGAATTGAGGCTACTATAGAAGCTATTTCTCTAGTCCCTGCTCTCTATGCCCACCTTCCTCAGCACTCTATCAGCTGCAATAACATCAAACCTAGTTTTCCAGAGATCTTGTCCCATCAGCTAGGTCCCATACTTCATCATTTTGGTGACAAAATTTATGCTGATAACTTTGAGTATTTTGAGTAACTCAACTTTAAGACATTCTTTAGGTCTCCTTCCCAGTGTATCAACCAGAGGAACACACCTTGAGTCCTCTCACACTGAGTCCTGTGCAGGTAATGCAGGTTGAAGCGCTTCCCCACTAAAGCTAGTACCTGTAGTTTTTTAGTAAAGTTTGAATCCTATTTTGGTAGTATCTTTTATGAAGCTCAGACCCTGCACTCACTAAACCAAAACATTTTAACAGTTTAAGAAAACTACCTCACAGAATACGAAAGGAAAAGTTTTGAATTAAACTGTTTCAGCCTCTGATCATACAGCACAAAGTTTTCTGGAGTTTTCTAAAAAGACCAAAAATACCTACAGTAATAGAATCCTTATGAGACATGATAATGTAATCACTACCACAGTACTTCAAGTATTAAAAACAATGACACCATAAAATACATTTGATAAAGTTTCTAAAAGACTAGGCGTATCATCAGAATACCTAAAGTTAATCAGAAACGTGCAAAAAGTAACTTGCTAATGCTGGCACAAGTTGTTTATCTTCTCCTTACAAAAAGGCCAATATCTATTCCAGTCATTTCGGTTTCTATAGCCAAAATTCGCACTACTACTACTACAAGGAATTCTACACTCTTCTCTCCATTTCCTAATAAGAAACTATCCAAGGTACCTGTTGAATGCTATTAACATCTTTAGTGTAATACCCACAAAAGAAAATGTACTCCCTATTCCAAAAGCACTTTTATTTGTCTGCATCATCCTGAATCAGCAAAATAATTTAATATGTGTCTACCTGCAAAGACAACATTTATTAATTTCCATGGCATTTCTTGCCTACTTAGGAACTTGCTAGTATGGACTAATCAAGGACAGCAGTGCACTAACAACAGGGACCTGAAATTACTCACTTCATACAGAGACTTAAATTTATGATTAGTTAAAATGTAAAGGTAGAAACCACATTACAGGAGAGGAGATTCACTGTATAATCTGAAAAAGTCACTGAATTTGACAGACTGTGGTGTGATTTCAGGATGAGGTCCTTCCATTTCGAACATGCAACTATCTAGAGCAATTTCACTGAAAACAATTAATCTATGTGGTAAAATTACAGGCACAGCATACCCTAACTAGTAGAGTCCAGTCTGTATTCATTGTGTGACACCTTGTCAATCTTTACATGGAAAGCTATGTTAACCTTGCAGTAATGATGCCTCCATGACCACCTTGTTTATTATACTAATTGCTCTTCCTTTTGAGAGTGATTTCTTAATAAACCAGTGAAAACTTTCTTCCTCTTTTAGCTTCATGTCATGCTTCTTGCCCTAGAATCAACACAAGCATTTGCAAAAGCAAATCGGGAACAAGCATCCCAGGCTGGTCTTGTTTCAATATTCTTCTGTTTTCTGTACAATAGATAGCATTACTTTGTTGGTACAACAGAGAAAGACTCATTTGGAAGTGCCATAGACAACCACAGTTCTGGCTGTCTTTAAAATGTCATCAGCTATTTCAATGTATGAATAATATTCATATCTAACAGCACACTGCATATCTGAATGTTATCCAGGAAAAGTCAATCTATATGAAAACATTTAACCAGTAAACTGCCAAGAAGTTTTTATTACAATACCTGTAGCCTTTCTCCTTCCTGCTGCTGACAAAAGCTAAATGCCTATTCTCAGTACTAAATATAAGCTATCATCCATGGAATTTTGGAATTGTACACAAGTCACTTTTAAGTGGTATTTTAAGTTTTCCCACACTACAGCAAACCTATTCTGAACCAAAGCCATTGACAATAAAAGTAGGTGTGAAAGTGTTTATTTGACTAACATATGATATCTTTGTATTGCCAAGATGGCATAATGTGAGCAAAGCACAGCCTTATTCTGGATAAAGAAAGATAAAGCCATAGCAAATACAGGAAAATCTCTAAATAATTAAAGGCCAGTTTACAGATGAATGGGCACCTTAAAACCTACAGTAAATTAATCGCAATTTATCTTAGTAAGCTGTCCTCTGGATTCCACTTGTATTAAAGAAAATGAGAAGCACTGATAGTAAAATAAAACAAAATTAATGCAGACCCTAAGACGTTATCCATTTCATCTTCCTAATGGGCACTACCTTGCAAAACATTATTTCCAAAACATTAACTAAGGTACAAACAAGCTGCATTCAGAACTGAGAAAGGAAAGTTAGAAATTATTTCTCATCATAGGAACATATTAATATGCAGAAATCAGATGAGGCAGATCTACCATGTACAATATGGGTGCTGTACCATGGACCTCGTACTGTTAAAACACAAATGGGACTTCAAAAAGTGATGACACCTTCAATCACTTATGTGTGAAATACAGCCTAGGACAAAGACTTTCTACAAACAGATGCTTTTTGAAAAGGTGACATAATGATGGAAATAAAGAGCAGTAAGATAAAGAGCAGTCAGACAAAGAGCTTGAAATATAATTGACCCAACCAGTACCTTTTTTAACAGAACTCAACATGTTCAGAGGTGAGGTGAGCAAGGCAAAAGGTGGTTTTGAGGATGAGGTCACCAGGGAAGCACAAAGCCCCAAGGTCTGGGGGCCCTGCAGGCAGTTCCCAGAGAGGGTTAGAACAAGGACCTCGTTTCTGTCTTGGCACCTTGGGTGTGTGAGCTATCTGCAGACATTTGCTCTTTTTTGAGCCCTCCCTTGGGGAGAGTGAAAAAAGGTGTTTTTGAGGATGATGTCCCTATGAAAGTGCGGAGCCTCAAGCTTTGTGTGGCCATGGAGGCAGTTCCCAGAGAGGTTTACAATAAGCACCACTTTTCCACCTTGGCCCCTTGGGTATGGGAGCTATCTGCAGACATTTTCTATTTTTTGAGTCCTGCTCAAAAAAGCAGGTGAGACTGCTTTTACTGCACATGCAGTAAAAAGCAGGCGAGACTGCACATGCAATGCAAAAATTCTAGCCATCCGGATTATTGTTGCAAATTATCATTGTACGTACATTTCTCAACCAAGCTATTCTACACACAGTGAATGAATCTGAAAATACCAAACATAAATCACAATATCCACATGGATATTAAGAACAGTCAGACAAAATAGTTCAAATCCAATAAGCCATAACCTACTACAGAAAACACACACACAAAATGGCACAGGATAGATATCTGCTTACTGGCTGGCTGCCATCCTGTGCCTAACTGCTCAACTCTTACAAGGCATTTTTCATGCCACCTTAAATTCATGACACCTTAAATTCCAGACAACAATACCATTTGTGTTGCTGCCACAGCATTTCTAATGGTATAAAAATGGAAAACTGCTTACAATTCACAGGGGGCAGCTAATTTCAGTAAGTCTCTTCAGTATACCATTCAAACACCCTATATCAAGCTCTGAGTAGATGAACTGTTTGCGAGAGCAGAAATCTAGTACTAGTAGAAAACTCACAAATCCAGAAACTTTCCACAGGGGTCTTGACACAATCAGCTTCTAAGTATTCTTTCATTAGGAGCTCAAAAGTGAGAAGTACCCCAAATCAGTGGAATCCTTCAGAATCTTGCTTCAATTTCTGCATATCTGTTTTAAAATTAAGGTAGTTTTATATGTCTCTCATTAAATTGCTATGAGGCTTCCTAAACACCTGCATGCAACTAGTGTCTTTTACAAAGGATAAGAAAAATTATTTGCCCTAAAAAAAAATAAATAAAAGTGCTTTAAACATTGTGTATAAAAGTAGAAAATAAAGATCACTCTCCTTCTTCTTTTTTCCCCATCCCAAACCCAAACTACCCAATGACCTGAAGCTGATGGAAAACAAAACTGGACTATAAAAAGAAAAACCAAAACCCTGGGATAATTCTTACCTCATTTCCTCAAAGAATAACTCCATAAAGTCTTAGCTTTCATAACAGTAATAATATCAGATATACAAATGTATAAAAGAAGCTAGAATATGCACCATATGTCTTTTTCCCTTTGCTATCACAATTGTGCAGTGAAGTAGTGTCATGGTTTGGCCTCAGATGGCAACAAGGAACCACGTGCCGCCCTCTCAAGCTTTGCCAACATGGGGAGTAATTGGAAGAAAAAGGCAAAACTCCCGGGTTGAGACAAAGGCAGTTTAACAGAACAGCAAAGGGAACAAGAAAACACCACCAGGGACAGAGGGATGTACGAACACGATGATGGTACCACCGCTCACCTGGGACGCCCCAGCCCGCTCCCAAGCAGCGACTTCCTGCCCCCTCCCTCGGTGGCTCCAGGCTCCTGACCAGGCCTGGCTCACACAGGATGGGATACCCGTGTCCCTGCCGGGGCCCGGGGAGAATTAACCCTGTCCCCGACGGAACCAGGACAAGTAGCCAATGTTATTAAGGAAGTTTTACGTATAACAAACAGAAAAGCATCTAACATCAATATGAAAGATTACAGTATAACATTTTGTGCCCATTTATTGCTGAATACTTCATAAAACTGTTATCTTCCTCATCATTTTACAAACTGAAAATACGGGAAAATAATCTAACATATTAAATACTTCGGTCAACTAAACAAACACCATCTCAGTTCCTTGTACAAAAATAAAGAAAATAAAATCACACCTTACCACTATTTGATTCAAAGCCTTCTACCCATGCCCATATTCCAACGAGTTGAAAAAAGAAGGATCTCACGTGACAACACAGAGCCCTGTTCATACTAGCATTATTCACATTTCTTAACTCAAGAGCATTTCTTTCTAAAGCCTGCGTTATACTGCAGTGTCTAGCACATATACCAGCTCTATATTTATCTAGTCGTACTAATTGAACATATGTGGTGCTTTAAGCATGAAAGTCTACATAAAACTAGCCTTTTAATTTGGCAGCCAAAGCAACATTTCTCTACCTGTTCTCTTGTTCCTCACAGTGAGCCGTTAACTCAACTTACTGCAAACTGGCTGGTGTACATTTCTCACAGAATAAGTTTCACAAGAAATTACTTCTGTTTGCTCATTGATCTATGACCAAATCGTAATTTTACTATGTTATAAAAAGTGAACCCTAGCAACTCTGTATGCAATCTAGCCATATCTCTAGTATTACTGCTTTTTAAACTGATATTAAACATAATCTTAATTTAAGGAGTAACAGCTGCTTGGTTTTGGGTACCTTTGGGAGGAGAAGATAAATCCAAAATTCTTCATATCTTTTGGTCTTGTTTATCTTTTATAATAACTTCAGGCTGTTCTTCCTTCTTTATTTTTTGGTCTCGAGGCATTGAATTGAGAAAAAAATATACCATAACATTTTTTCTGTAACTTACGTATTTAGTTTCATTGACTCCTGTCTATCAAGCCAAGAAATAAACAAACACACATGACAGCAGGTGTTAATTACATAAAACACAGGTGTATGTCTAGCTTCTGCTAGACTTCATCTTCTGATCATTACTAAACCTTGCAGAGGCAACAATACTTAGATGCATTGTATTGAGCATAGTATCAGCATCAGGCCATGAGGTCAGGTCTCACTCAGAGGCATTTCACAACATGTGAACATTACACCAGTGACAAGAGTATGAATGAGGTCTTAGCAACAAACACACGCTTTCAGAGACAGGCAAAACACATTCCTGTCACCTGTGCTGTCAGCTACCGCCTCAAAGAAGCATGCCTTCTGACAAATAAAAGAGGTGAAAAAGTACAAAGGAAAAAAGGGACATAAAGCAGGATCAACAGTGGTTTAATTCTTGCAAAGTAGAGTGAGAAAACCCTAATATTACAACCTTAATACTCACACAAAGCAACCCCTAACTCTCATCAATTGCTGGCAACAGCTTCCATTCTTCTAGAGCTTCAGAGGGACTGTAAACAACTGAAGTGAGGAATTAGTGCATGAAATACAAACTGAAGCTGACTGAAGATGTCACAGGAAGACAGAAGAGACAAAGGGTATGATACTTCCAAAACACTTGAAGAAAATGGCCCTGTGGGAAGCACACAATTCAGACAGGGGATGGCATCTTCCTTCACCAATTTCACTCCCACTTAATTCCATTCCTAAACTTGCTTGCTGCCTTCACAATTCAATGCATTCCTTCTTTCAAGTATGTTTTTTCCTCTGCACCTCATTTTCTCTCTTTGCTCTTATTTTGTTTCCTTACTACACCTTTTACCACTTAGTTTTCTGCTTATTCTACCCATACCACCTCCTTCTTTTCTATTGTGTCCACTACTGTTTTTCAGTTCACTTCAATTTTTTTTTTCACTTTCTACTGCCCAGAATGTCCTCTTCTCATTTCTTCATTCAGCATGTCTCTTCCTGAGCCCATCCTTCTCACTTCTGTACTTTCTTCTTCTCAAGGAGAAGCATCAATCAAAACAGGAGAGATGGTTATTGACTTTACTGAGCAAAGAAAGTGAAATGGACAGATAAGAAACAAAAATACAGTCACAAACAGTACTTTGATCACATTTATGCTGCATCTCTAGTTGTAGTTTGGTGATCACTAACCTTACTGCTAGACACCAATATTTTCTGTTGTGTAGTGGACGGCGCTCGGAAGATTCACGGTGTCACGGAAAATTAGGAGCATGGAACCTCCCCTAGGTGTGACGACAGAGAAGAGGTGGTAACGAAGGTTGTAAAGTATATAAGGTAGTGCGAGCCTGCAATAAACGCCATTTGTAGCATCCTCATATTGGTGTCAGTGCTCTCTGGCCCAGAGACGGGAAGTAGTGTCTCTGTGCCGTCTCAGCCGAAGGAGGTCGGTTGCTGTTCGTGCAACATAGTGGTGACCCCGACGTGATACTCTGAGGCGGCGGACCGCGGGCGGTTGAAGGGGGTCCGGACCATTGAAGTAATTTTAAAGGTGATATCTATGCTGGGCCAGGAGTGGGGGCTTTCTGTGAAATCGAAGTTGGTCCAAGGGTGCATAGATGGGCTCATGAAAGAGGGAGCCGTTACCTGTCCGGGGGACATATTGTTCCCGAACAGTTGG
>VXBO01003103.1:0-12361 GCA_013400135.1 Rhinoptilus africanus | reverse complement strand
GATTTACATAAACAGAAAAACAACTAACCATCTTTCTAGATTTCTGCTTTGCAGGATCAACTATTCGGCGACCAGGGGAAAGGACAGCAGAAATAAAGAGTAAGCTGAAAACATCAAAATCTGAGAGGTGGAGGAGATGGTGGAAACTGAAGAAATCTACGTATAGACTGCTTTATGAACTGCTATTCGTAGTAGCTATAATCATAATAGCATGCTGTAAAAACTTTTGCTGTCTGTCTACAGAAGACTGTAATAGAATCACTGAATGCCTATTCTAGCCACTTGTATCCACAATATGCAGCAACGCTTTGTACGCACAGCTTATTCTCGAGTATACTATCAGCACTTAATACAGACCTCTGAGTTGTTGAACATGGGGAGGGGGAAATGTAGTGGACGGCACTCAGAAGATCTCGCGGTGTCACGGAAAGTTAGGGGCATGGAACCTCCCCTACGTGTGACGACAGAGAAGAGGTGGTAACGAAGGTTGTATATAAGGTAGTGTGAGCCATTTGTAGCATCCTCATATTGGTGTCAGTGCTCTTTGGCCCAGAGACGGGAAGTAGTGTCTCTGTGCTGTCTCAGCCGAAGGAGGTCGGTTGCTGTTCGTGCAACACTGTTGTTCTGCCTGCATACTCTTTAACCTCAAGAGTCCTCACTTCATCTTGGGTGAGTTGAACAAGATTTTTGGAGAGAGGACATGACTGACACCAGACTGAGTAAGGGAAAGGGAAGAATCCCTATTTTATAACAGAGCAGACAGAATGGTGTTTTTTTTCACGCAACCCTTGGATACCTACGCCACCTATAGACAGGCAACCAGCACAAAGTTTGTCGCACAGTTAAAGACCTGTTTTGAATCAGTCTGGGAGCAAAGAAACAGTAGGAAGCGAGTGACAGCTTCTCCAGTGATATAGTGATATGCCCCATGGCTAAGTTATCCTGGAGATAGGGAACTGGAGTTGTAAATTACTTGACAACTCTACCTGAAGCTCCTAATACTGCTTAATACGTCAGTGAACTCCACACATGAGTTCAGGCACAGGCTCAGCAGGCCAATAAACCAAAAAGCACACCAAAAAAAGTCACTTTTCTTACATCGGTAAAATCAACAAATGGTCAAGTCACACTGAACTCCATTCGTGCATCTAAACTTGAAATAACTCCACATAATTATTTTCAGGAACCCCAAGACTGGGCTATTTGTGATTGTTTAATTATAACACTGATTAAGCTATCATCAGTATCCCTGATTCTCCAAGCTTAATAATGAAAAATAGTCTCCAAAAATTTAATCCAATGGAGCACCCAGCTGCCAGAAAACATGGAAAATGTGCTGCCTGGGAAACAGTAGCCTTACTCAGCTGTACTTTCACAGATTTCTGAGGAAATGTGTAAGGACAAAAATGCACAAGCCCCTGAACTCAGAATATCCAGATTAACAGAGTTTCTTCCTGCCAGGATAAACTTCATTACAACCCCTTCATACACACCAGCTTAAGTGCAATTGATCACATACAGAGACATGGAACTGGAAAATTACCAGGTTTAGAGATGCAGTCAGCAGTTCAGAGCAGCTGTTATTTTTCATTTAATTTTCTTAATAAAGAGCACCAGTAACTAAATTTAGTATTACTTCTCAGCTGGGGGGAGCGGGGAGGGAGGGAAGGGGAAAGCAGCTGTAAAATCAATTAAGACCTGCTAACATTCTGCTAGTTTCAGAAGTTATCATATGTCAGACAGTCTGGTAACAGTCCCATTTTGGTCCAGAAGACGCAGGATTTTAAAACCCACAACATGTGACAGTTTTCCTTCCAAGTCCTCCTTTAGCAACTGACCCATTCCTCACTTGACTCCCCTAAGAAAGTCCAATTCTACATCTCCAACTGCCCATGAAGGGAAGCAAAATATTTCTGAATACCTTGGTGTCCATCTTTTCCACCTCTGCCTATCTAACAGGCAAGGAAAAGAACAGTGCAGACTTCAGATTTCCACCAGACTCCTAACACTGCAGGCGTAAGTGTGGTCTGCCTCTGCTGTTCGCTCTTCAGTACCCAAGTTTCCAGTTTAGCATGAAAGGAAGACAAGCCAAAGGGAGGTGTAAGAATAACTTGATCACATTAAAAGCTATAAAAGGAGGTGAAACGGAAAAGAATGCTGATAGAACAAGACCATGTAAAGTTATGCATTACAAGCCAAAAAGCTATTGTAGATAGGAAATATTTTAGATCATAGCAAAGAGTAAGCATTTTCCTCTTTCAATGCAGAGTCAGTCAAAATATGTTCATCTGGCTTATACCTGAAAACAAAATGGAAAGAAAAAAGTATTAATTTATTCTCTGCCTTTCTGATCTCTTCTTTGGAAATATTTGGTTCTGAATTTAAAATAGTTCACACTAGTGATAATGTAGAGTGAAATGCAAAATATTTCCTATTGTTAGAAAGTGCCTCTTCCTTTTCAGAGATTTGACTTCATTATGGCAAAAGCAGTTAATATATACTAAAAGGAAAATGTTGTGGAGAACAGTAATCTCTTAACGCTGTACAGCAGAAAGATGCTGTTGACTGTGCATGGAAACAAAACCCAAGTTTCTTATTTAACCTCCTGAGAGCAACTACTACTGACAAGCTGTCCTGGTTTGAGGTAAAGCAGAACCAACTTTCTGTTCAGTAATTTTATTTCTTAGCTAGGCCTCTTCTAACTCTCTGAAATTAATAGCATGTTGTGTCTGAAACGGTTCATTCGACAAGATAGCTTGTGCCAAGGAATGGTAGGCAGAGAGGCTCTTGCTTATACTTATTGCTATAACAACCAAAGTCAGCTTATTTCGTTATTTGCACTGTTAGAGGGTCGGAAGTGGAAAAGCGCAGAGGGGTCCCACCTGCGGGTAGGAGCGGACAGGACAGTGACCCAAAACTGACCATCAGGGATATTCCATCCCATCTGCCCCATGCTCAGTATAAAAGCTGAGGGATCAAAGGGTCAACTCCCTCTTCCATCAATGGCTGATGTCTGTTCATCTGCCTTGTCTGTTCATCTGCCTTTGATCCCGATTGGTGTGTTCCTGACTCCAACTCTGGAACACTGTTCCCACTAATCACTGAATCCAGCCTGGGCTTTCCCCAGTGCCCGCCGATGACATTATCCTGGGAGATTAATATGGTTTTGTATATACTGTATCTATTTAATTACTGTAATTTTATTTTATTATTAATACTTCATTAAAGTAGTTTAGTTTCTTCTAAACACGTAAATCCCTCTCTTCATCTCTCCCCCTCCTCCCCGTGCACAAGAGGCTGGGGGGGAGCATCTGTTGCCAGTCATTGGCTCATTTGGCCAAACCCACGACACAAGCACTTCGAAGAAAAAAAAAGAGAAAATAAAAAAAACAAAACAAAAACATGAATACCAAAATGCATAAAAGATGTGTTAACTAAATAACAAACACATAGCATACAGAGCATAGTCATCAGACAGAAGTCATCTCAAATTTTTGTAATTTTTATCACCGAAAAACCAAATCTTCCCACTTAGCTTCTACACCTTTCTGCAAAACTACTAAAGAGTCTTTACTGAGGAACTTTATAAAATACCAAATCTAATGGTAATATTGCCATCCTACACAACACATAAAGACCAATTCTCACGTCTGCTCAGAGTCAGGCCAAAATCAGCAGAGTTGAGGTCTCTAACTGCCTCACACAGACTGCCTGCATCCAGAAGACAAGATATCTGGTGGTTCTTGATGTGAGGAAGAAACAACTGCAGACTGCTTTGAGAGTACTAAGAGAGTGAAACAGAAAACCTAATGGCATCCTAATATAAGCTGTTGAATTTTTGATGTGTCCCCAACTCAGTACTAAGAGGAACTAGTAAAGAGTATCTGAATACACAGACTGGAAGCTCTTTTCTTTTCACCAGCTAATATTTTACAGGTAACTGCCCTGACATTCACAAGAATATTCACGGAATAGGACATAACCAAAAAGAGGAAAACATTCACCATGTGCCCCACGTCACTGTAGTTTGAGGACAAGAACCTACAAACCCCATTTCCCTCTGACAACCTCTAAAATTTCCTCTTCCTCTCAAATGATAAGGTTTCCTCTCCATTTAACTGCAGTGCAAATACACCCAAGTTTGTTCTGAGGAAGCCACTTCTGAACACTCTGAAATCCCATGAACCTGGGACACAAACTCAATTACCACCTGGAATTATCTTACACTTAATTTTCCAAAGAGTTTATAAATCCATCTACACATTTGCTGGAATATCCACATTCAATAACACAACGATGATAAAAGCGTAAGTAACATTCTCAAGCAAGCTCTGTCTCGGCCTGTACCCTGCAGATGTATCATAAAATGACTCCCTGTTTTCACAGTGCTAGTCTCAGTCCTTTGAAGTTCTGTTGTCTTGGAAGGAGGCAACTGAGGTAAACAGAAGTATCAGCTGTTCTGGCAACAATTAAAAAGCAACAGAGACACTGTGCAAAACTAATTAAACTTTCACTTATAATGACTACTGTAAAAGGTGAAACAGATGACTCAAAGAAGACATGGAAGAAACTGTGCAGTGGAATGTGCCATCCCTCCTTGTAACTTTCAGACACAGGCAAGTGCAAAAGCTGAATGAGGCCTTGGGATTTTTCCCTACCAACTCCACAGTGTGCTGCAGCATTGCAAAGGGCTGGTAATCCCTCCCCACTGCACTCTCCTTGGGACTACTCTCTTTGGCAGCTGTCTTTGATTCGGGAGCATCGCAAGCTAACAACTCCATAAATGCTTTTTGTATAATGGCCTTAATATACATCATCTTCCATCTATCACAGGTGAGACACTTGTCTGATCCTGTAAAGGTCCCTTGAGACCTGCCTCCATCCCTTTTACAATTTCCCATGAAGTATGGTATCAAATGAGTAGTCCTTACATCAACCCATAATGCGTATCCATCATCCTGTAGTCCTCATGCTCACTCTCATGTTATCCGCCACATGTAGGAGTAATAAACTCCAAATGTTTGCTGAACAATGTCAGTTTATTCCTTAAAACAGTAATTTTCCTGGATGTATATAAAGAAAAGGAAGAAAGACCATAAAGCCAGGGGAAGTGCCATCACATCTACATTTTTTTCTTTTCTTTCAAATGGAAGCCAGGAAAATGGGACAGATTTTCAACCAGGCCAGAAGATTTTTCCAGAGCTTTCTAAGTACAATTACAGCAACTCCACCAAGCATGTGGAAAGACCATACTAACTGTTTGATAGGGCCTATGGAGAGTTACAGAGACTGATGCCCTATACTGTCAGCAGTAATTCATTATTGCTGAATTTTGCCCCAGTAACTCTTTACACAGGCAATGGTGACTTTATCATTTTGTAACAGGCAAGATTATTTTGTTACTCATCAGTAAGGTATGTTATCCGAGCTAGTCAGGGAGGTTTCTGGACAAAAATAGAGGAGAAGGTATTGATGCACTGTTTAATTTAGCAACTGTTGCCATGGGAATATCTTTTTTACTGACTGCTGATGATTATCGCATGTTTAAAATGTGATTTATGTGCATTCTACACAAGACCAGAGAAGCATATTTATAGATGGGTAAACCAAACATTAAAATGCAACACACTCCATGTACTTTTCAGAAATACATGGTTTGTCAAAATAGACTGTTAATCATGCAAATATATTGGCCTCCTGCAGTATATAATCCAATTACCAGAGTAAAGCAGAAGCCCTTCCCAGATCTGAAATAAACAGGAATAGGAAACATAATGCAATTCCAAGTTTCTTCCTCTTATCCTCACACAGGAAAGGAGAGGGACAGAACCAGAGAGATTAGCTGGTCCAGCAGCTGCTATTGTTATGAATTTACAAATGTACAAGCTGCATGAAGACATATTCAGTCTACTGCTGCAGGATCTTTGTCAATTTCCTTCATTATCATTTCTTCATTGTCAGTTTTTCTTCTTTAGCTTTTGTCCCTAAAACTCATTTTTAGAATCAACAAGCTTAAATGCATTGCTTTATCTGCTTTGTCCTGATACTTGACTGATGATCAATCATCTCTCATTCCACACACATGATCTAGCTACAACAAACAAACAGAGAAACTATGGGGATAATACACTTACTTTGTGTGTGGGTAAAGCAAGAGATACCAAAAATCTACCATCTCCATTCCTTCTGACAACCCCTTGAAACAGTAAGGCCAGAAAGTGAGGTTTTCTTTACCACTTGCAGTGAAATCAATGAATGAACCCAGCAAGGATGAAAATAAAATAGATGGTGGTGACTAGAGTAGCTTCAAATGCAGGAAAAAAAGGTTTCTTACTGCAGATTGACAGAACAAAACACACAGTCCTGTGAGGAAGTCCCAGCAGCCAAAAGAAGGACCTATCTGAGAAATGAGACCTTAATGACAGCTTCAGTGCAAAGCGACTTACACTACTGAGAGGCAGTATGAGCGTCTAAGAATCAAGGAAAGAAGCACCCTATCTTTATACTTAAATATACCTTGTTTATATTATCATGTGCAGCTTGTAGTGCAACTCCGGAGTAGCAGGGGTAAGGAGATGTTTCTATTGCATGGAGGGACATGCATTTGTGGGCAGCAGTAGGTACGAACATCTCTTCTATCAATGAACTAGTCTAGCTATACTGTAACTTTATACTTAGGGCTGACTTTCATGCTGAATACAAAGGCAGAGGAAGAATAGACTGGAAACTGCCATCCTGGTCGAGCAACATATAAATCAATCACAATACCGTACTGCTGAAACTAAGATGCCCACCATTATCAGGTGTATACAATATAGAAATATTTAAATTTACTTGGAATATTTCTCTTTTGTAAAATTTGCCTTTGCTATTATCTGTAAAATTATCAAGAGGAAGCCTAATGCTGGAAGGCACACCAGTACAGACAGATTTCTTTTCTTCAGAAAATGAAGGTACTTAATGTGTGTTTTTAACTAGTTCTGGGTACATCTACATCTAAGAGCTTAGAAAGATAAAAATAAAAACTCTTCAGAATTAAGAAGAATTACAGATATGGAGCAATGGATAACTAGATAAAAAGAAGAGGTATTGAAAGTCACTGCTATAAGGTGCAAAAAGCAATGTATAATTGCAAAGCCTGCCTTAAGTCACAAGAACCCAAACGTCTCATACTGACCAGCCTGTGTAGCCAACTGCACAAAAGCAGTTTCACAGTAAAGGAAGGAGGAACCAGACCAGAGAAAGAAAACATAGAACAACATGTCACATAAATTGAAAAGACTCTGTAATTGTACCGAGCCACACAGAATATGATCAGTATTTGAAGTAGCAGCAAAACCGCAGAGAATTATATGCCTGCCCTCCCAAACAAACAGCCAAAAATTTAGCCATAAGACACCTACAAATTGTTTGGTGAACTCAGATGTGATCAAGTTGTTCTTGTGCATAAGGTATCACAGATTAAGAGTAATTACACAGTACAGTGGTTTCCAAACTACGATTTAAGAGGGCAAACAGACCACAAGCCATCCATTGATGCCTTAAGCCTCACACTGACAGAGGCACACTCTTAGTACGTGGAAAATCTCTACATGAAAATACCTGAACTGCAGAAATGCCTCTCCTAGGCAACGCAAGCTATTAGCCAGACTCTTTGGGCACACTCCTGTGTATGGGTTCTCATTTCTGAAGCACACAGCTGGGAAAGG
This sequence comes from Rhinoptilus africanus, assembly GCA_013400135.1. NCBI lineage: Eukaryota > Metazoa > Chordata > Aves > Charadriiformes > Glareolidae > Rhinoptilus > Rhinoptilus africanus. The sequence continues at coordinate 4,652 of VXBO01003103.1, read as the reverse complement.
AAACCTGCTAGTGGAGTGAAAGACTAGCATTCAACTGTACTTTGTTCACTATGAAAGTAATATACCTATGTCTTTCAAGTTTGGTTCTGCAGCTAAAATTCATGTATTACCCTACATTTGAAAAAGGTATCAAAGGTATGGAGAATGAGGAAGAGTTGCTGGTGAAATCCTCCATTGGAAAAGACAGTCAAGAACAAGGCCACTCTTCAGTTCTCCCCCACTTATATTTTAACGTTGATTGGATAAAAGGTAAAACTAGCATGCATTATAGTCTTATTATAAACAAAAATGCACAACACAAAAAGAGCTGATTATACAATATCCAGAAATTTTAATGAAGTACAAGAGATCTTGAATAAGCCCAATAAATATTTCTATCGCTGGGTCACCACTATTATATATGGATGCAAAGATAGGTTCTTTGCAGTGACAAATGCACAGAGTTGGTAAAAGGAGGGGCTTGCAGCTGAATCAAACAAGCCTACACAATGATAGCCTGGCAAAAACTTAAGAGAGACATAGCAAGAATAGGATCCATCTCTATTTCAGACAACTTAACAAGGCTATCCCAAAACAGCATTCCTCAGTCCCCATATCAGACATTCAGAACAAGCAAATTGCTAAAAACATACTTTGTAATCTATACAGACACTAACAAATCAGATAATGAACTGTCTGAACTACATACTTTGAAGGGGTGTGAGGGAAGAAAAAGAAAAAGAACATTATATTTGTCAAACAAATCAGCTGATAAAGTATTTTTGCTAATGAAAAACCTGAAGGTGCTGCCAGAATTTGTATAATAGCTGATGACATGATAAGAGCATCAGTTCAGACAGAGACTGAAGGTAGAGATGGCAAAGGCCCAAGCAGAAAATTTTAAGGTCAGTCCAGGTAAAATCTAGTTTGTGATGAAAGAAGACAAATGCCTAGGACACCTACTCTTATCTCATGGAATGCAGCCAATGAATCTGAAGCCACTTTTAAATCTGAAATTACAAAAAGTGTTTCAGAAGACACAGTTGCAGAACATGCCAGATTAAACCTATTTTGACAACCATGGCAACTGCTACATGAAAATAGCTTAGCAACCAACAGGACAAATACTTCTGACAGGAGAGTGAAGTCACCTTCTACAGTCAAGACTGCCTACACATAATGACCACTGGTGCCCAGCACTGCAGTCACAGCAAACTGAGACATAAGTAGAGAATCAAGGCAACATGAATAGGAAACACCTAACACTGTGTTAGCATACACAGCACACAAAAAATAGCACAAGCAACAACCGACATTTGCACCAACAATTAGAACTGCCACTACCATCTTTAGAGATGCACTTTATATAAGAAGTTTCAGTAAACAAATTAACAAGTGTAAATAGGTTATGCATTCTGTCTTGACAGTATGACACATATGACAGTTTCATTCGGGCACTGCAGGAAGAGCAGACCCAGAGAGCAGTAAAGATTGAGCTCTGACCAGTTAAGTTTAAATAATACCTGACACACGTGGATAAGGATTAATTATGGACTTATCAGCACCATTATAATAATGCCTGCTTGAAATGCTGTTCAGTAGGAGAGATTCTAAAAATGAGAATACATTCACTTAGCAGTATATTACAGTGCTCACTTTAAAATTAATCATGAATAATCATTAGAGGGCTCCTGGTTGGAAGGAGGGAGTATTTCACATGACCCAAATCCTGTCTGTAAATCCACACAGATGGGATTATAGCTGTCTGGCATCTAATAATGAGAGCTCTGTTTCAGACTTAAACCTTTTATTTCATTCTCGGTCTCTAATATTGGGAAGCAATGACAGAAAATTCATCAGCTTTAGCCAACAAACATGCTGATGTTGCTACAGTTGAAAAAAACTATGATGTAAATACAATCATGCATATGGGAGGTTGTCAAAGATGTATACTGGAGAGAAAACTGTGATTTCTCCCTGCAGACACCTTTTTTTTGCTGTGTTGCAATTATGTTTTTATGCATTCAAACCTAGCATAGTAATGTTCTTAACGCTGTGCTTAATTTTAAGTACTCAAATAGTCCAATTAAGGCACTGTTCAACTGCTTACAGTTAGATGTCAGGAAGATTCAATTGCTTAAAATTAAGTATGTGTACAATTATACTGGTAAATTGGGTTTTCTGAAAAATTTTTCTCTGAAAAAATTTCTCTGAAAAAAAATTTTTTTCTGAAAATTTTTTTTCAGTCCTGTGGGTAGTACTGAATTCAGCAATACTGTTGACAGTAATAATAAAGCAGCTAGAAAGGATAGAATACAGCTGCATAATTTTTTCCATAACAAGAATTCAATGGTTGATGGATGCTGTTGTTTCGCATATCAAATTTAAAAAATTAACCGCAGACTAACAATGCAGATGAGTATCCCAAATTTTGGATTTCTTCCATTCCAACTCCAGTACCCTGACTACATTGCCAACCTTGCTTCCTTCACTTTGAGGTTGTCTTACTAGTCCTCCGAGAGACAGACTAGAGTTATTTCTAGTCTACTACTAACACCAACAATGCAGCAAAAGGATTATATTCTTTCCTATTATAAAAAATTCTCCCCTACCATAGTTGTTCACTCCTAAAAATGAACTGAGAGCACTATTTTAATTTCTTTCTCCTTCTGTTGTAGTCCAGTAACAAACACTGACTCATTTCCCCCTTAATCTGTGGGTCAAATATTAAGATCCCTGAACGTAAATTCTATTTAATAATTAATTTAGGGCCAAATACTGCTTAGATATGGTAAGTACCTGAAGTTCTAATGTGCACAAAGGTTAAATACTTGTCAAAAAAATATTATGTTCTCACATCTCAAGTTACCTCTCCTCACACGATATGTGATAACATAATATTACCTCTCACGAAAAAACAGATTTCTCATTCATGCCAAAATGTGTTGGCTATAAATTTGTAGTCTTGAATTTATAATACAGATAGACAGATTCATATATATTATACAACAATGTATATTCTGTTATATGGGGAAGTGCCTTTTCAGCCACAGGGATACAAGCTGTTGATCAATGTGAGTGGTATTGGCTTCTATATTTGTGAACTTTATACATACTACCATAAATGCTATGATGACATTAGTGAAGGATATTGGTAAGCAACACCAAAGTGTGATTTAAGAAGACATCAGCAGTCTTTCTCCACACCAAAATTCTCCCTCTCCCCAAAAGGTGGGCTTTTAATTTCCAGGTGAGGTGGCTTCATCACTATTTATGACGATTTGCTTCCAGTTTTTTCTTTTTTTCCTTCTTTTTTTCCCCCCAGTTTCTCACTGTGTGATTTAGGTTTTTTCTTCCGAAGGAAGGAAGGTTTTCTATTCTTTGCCTGCTGTGGTATGCCTTGCATCAAGGCATCTGTAATTATTTATTCTGTGCTTCCTGCTGTGGTGCAGGTAAGGATATATTTCTGGAAGTGGCTGGTTATATATGTTTCTGTGAATTTATGCTAAAAAAAAAGCAAGGTCAGCTTTTATTTAGTCCAGCAATTTTACTTCATTAGGTTTTTTATTCATTAAATGCATCTTGATGAAGTCTACCTATCTACTTACCTGCAGAAAGGAAAGTTTTCCCTATGTTAACATGCAACTGATGTTAGACTGCTTTGTTTTCCTGCTTACACCCTTCTCAGCGACATACGCCTTGAGCACAGAAAAACATTGTGGAAAGGTTACATACAAAGTCTTTGCTCAGCAGAAACTGGAAATACTTTGAGGAGCTGAGAGAACACATGAAGTCCTTCAAATCCAGCTTGGGCTGGGCACTTTGTCAAGGGCTGTAGCAAAGTGCTATATATCCCAGCCAAGATTCAGGGTCTTGCTGCTTGAACAGGTGAGCTGTGAAATAACAGATTGACCATGATGCTTTGCCCAGCAAAGTCTCATGATTGCTTTTGCTGCCATCCACTACAGGCCATGCTCCTTGGCTCTATCTCCACAGCAGCAGTGAGTGCAGGGAGACCTCTATCCTCACAAAGGGTGCAGATCTGCAGGCCTGTCTTGGGCCTTGACACAGCTGAAGTTCAAGGGTCTACATTTACATGTCAGAAAGGCAAAAAAGCCTACTCAGAAAATAAACTACTATTTTTATGGAAAAAGATGAGCAGACAACCTCAGAAAAAAAGACAGATCAACCAAAACACCAAGTCCTTCACTTTACCTCCAAAATCTCAGACCCACACTTTCTGCCACAATGTGTGGTATTTACATAAAATTTATTCATCTACATTAAGTATTGTTGAACTCATTTTTTTGTTATTATGTTATTTTGTTATATTTAAGGATCTACACAGCTAGCTGCTTTTTAACACTGTGGTCCACACATTTGGAGGGGCGTCCAGGAGCTGCCCCCAGTATTTGTCACTTCAGAGCAAATCACTTACCCTCAATTATGTCTACCCAACTGTAAAATAGGGGCAATAAGCCACATATCAACATTGAAAAATAAGTATTATTAATGCTTGTTTAAGTGCTTTGTTATGCTTGAATGGAAAAGGAAATTATTATTATAATTTTAAGTGAAGCTTAACTGTAAAACTGTTAAAGTAAGCATATTAGAAAAATGAACTCTGAATTGCAAGCCAGCAATTGCTCACTTAGAACAGTACAAATTATTTC
>VXBO01003102.1:191699-211565 GCA_013400135.1 Rhinoptilus africanus | reverse complement strand
AGGGCTACGAAGCTGGTGAGGGGTCTGGAGGACAAACCTTATGAGGAACGACTGAGGGAACTGGGGTTGTTTAGTCTGGAGAAGGGGAGGCTGAGGGGAGACCTCATCACCCTCTACAACTACCTGAAAGGAAGTTGTAGAGAGATGGGGGCTGAGCTCTTCTCCCTGGTGACAAGTGATAGGACAAGAGAAAATGGGCTCAAGTTATGTCAGGGGAGGTTTAGATTGGATATCAGGAAACACTTTTTCACTGAAAGGGTTATTAAAGATTGGAACAGGCTGCCCAGGGAGGTGGTGGATTCACCGTTCCTGGAGGTGTTTAAGAAAAGGGTAGATGTGGTACTTAGTGACATGGTTTAGAAGTGTTTTTTTGTCAGGGTATGTTGATGGTTGGACTTGATGATATTAAAGGTCCCTTCCAACCTCACCGATTCTATGATTCTATGGTTCTAAAAACAGACATCTATGGGGCAAATTAAACCATTCCCTGATAAATGATTGAATCACCATTTAGTTTTAAGTTTTCCGGAATTTTATAGAACATACATATATTTTAAAATCCTCCATTGAAATGAGAGTCACCTGTACAGGTCTGTCTATATTTTGTTTGATTTAGAACTATCTGGATTTGGATTAGGAAGGAAATAACACGTTCATGAGCTGTCTGGATGAGGGGATCAAATGTATTTTGATGAAGTTTGCTGATGGCACCAAACTGAGTGGGGAAGTGGACACTAACGAAGGAAGAGCCACCCTACAGGAAGATCTGGATAGGGTGTAAGAGTGGGAAAATAAGAACCTTATGAAGTTCAAGAAGGACAAGCCTAAGGTCTTGCATCTATGAAAACATAATCCTGGAGTGCAGCACATGCTGGAATCTACCTGGCTCAGGAACTGCTCTGTAGAAAGGGATCTGGGGGGTCCTGGCAGACAACAAGCTCAATATGAGTGAACAGTGTGCTGCTGTGGCAGAGCAAGTCAACAGGATGCATCAACAAAGGCATCACCAGCAGAGATAAGGGAATCATTATCCCAGTCTACTCAATGCTTGTCAGGCCACACCTGAAATGCTGTGTTCAGTTTTGCTCCCCGATGTACAATAAAGATGTGGACAGGCTGGAGAGGGCCCAGAGAAGGGTGGCAAAGATGATCCAAGGACTGGGAAGCCTGCCATAGGAGGAAAGGCCAAGAGAACTGGGCTTGTTCAACCTTGAGAAAAGGAGGCTTAGGATAGACCTTATCACCATGTTCCAGTATCTAAAGGGTGGCTACAAAGAAGATGGAGACTCTCTTTTTACAAGGAGTCCCAAGAAGAAGTTGAGGGGTAATGGGTAAAAAGTACTCCTGGGGAGCTGTTGGAATAATATCCCCAGGGAAGTGGTGGATTCCCCATCATTACACACTTTAAAGATTCAGGTGGACGGGGTGCTGGGCCACCTTGTCTAGTCTGTGCTTTTACCAAGAAAGGTTGGGCCAGATGATTGTTGAGGTCCCTCTCAACCTGGTATTCTATGGTTCTATGATTGAATGCAAGACCAACTTTTGCCCTTAAATCCATGTAGAATTGGTTGCTTTTGATTTGTAACTAACAGCAGTGAGCCTTTCAGGGATTGCTGAATGGCTAATAATCACTGGAAGTGGTGTTCAGCTAGGACACATCTCTTAAGGCCTAATTTTCCAGTGCAGCTAGTGAATGAAAAAATTATCTGTGCTAGCTACACGGATTATAGTTCATCTGTCCATGTGTCCTCGGCCAGGCCTGAGAGCCCTAAATCTACAGGGTCTTGACCTCCCATTCTTCTGTTCAGAGTGGGAACAGTCAGGAATGTTCATCAGTTGGGAAGTAGCAACCAGGAGTTGAATTGTGGCAAAGTGGCGCTTGTGTTGTTAAAATAAGTGGTGCCTATTATTTGGCTGGTGTTCATTCCTTTGAAAGCTTTATCTTTTAGTAGCAATGTATTCACCTCAAAGGGGGCAGTTCACTTGTGAGATTTTCACTAGAAGTGTTAGCTGCCAGAATTCCTCTGTGGCTCCTCAACACCACCACAAAAATTAGAGGGGAGTGGCTTTGTTCAAATGGAAAGGCTAGTTCTGATGGTATCTGGTTGCTGGAGGTCTTCCAGGACTGAGTCAGGGAGAAGCAAAAACATTATCTGAGAGATGATCAGAATTTTAGCAAGGATAACCTCAGAATGTAAGTATTTAACCTGAAATATGACCTGGATTTAAGAATGTAAGTGCACCTAGAGACATTAAACAGGAAGGCAGGAGATCTCACCGAACACAACTTCTGGTACTTTCAAAGGTGTGTTGTTACCCATTCTAAGGTAATCTGTTGCCACAGCTCTTATTCCTGCCAGTTTCACTAAATGCAATGACTGAGCAATTACTGAAAGATGAAGATAAACAAATGCAAAACACCAGCAATGCATTCAAAAGAGAGCACCTTTAAAATCAGTGTTTGCATACCAGTTCTTGTGATGCTATTGATCTACATCATACACATTGAAAAATAGGACTAGAGACAGCTTTTCCTCGAAATCTTAACATCTTATCATCGCAGGACAAAGAAAGCATACAACAAATAGAACACTAATGCAAAATTTTGCACTGACTGTAAAATTACATAGCTTGATCTCAGGGAAGGTGGTCAAGTACTTGTAAAACATCCAGTGCCTAATGAACTATTTCACCAAACCTATATTTCATCAAATAGAAGAAAAGAGATAATATCTTTATTTAGACCAACTTAATTAATCATCTCTGAACTCTGAACATAGTTTTGGTTGATACTATTATCCCCTAACTAAATCTCTTAGTTAACAAACTTCTTGTGCGCATTTTTAGACAACAAACATCTGTTGCTGATGGAGTGATGCACTTCACTCATAGGGAGAAGCAGTGATACATTTATTGATATAAAACAGAGATTTTACAAAGTTTGGTATCAAATGCAACAGTGGTCTAACAAGATTTGATGGCAAGGAACACTCGGTTATTTACTGCATAGAGGATAGGGCCAGACACTCTCCCATTGAGTCAAGGTTCAGAAAGGCGCCCCTTGTTTTCCAGACTCCTCAGAGAGGAGTCTTGGTGTGGGTGGATCCAATCCTAGTCCCAGACTTGGTCAACAGTCTGTGTCTAAATGATTATATATGCACAATTAATCCTTTATATCAATTAGCTAAGATTTCAAAGTTTAGCATGCTATTATTCACCTATTGAGGGTTTATTGCAGCATGGAATCTCTGAATCTTGAGAAGTAACCTTGAGAGGCAACCCTACACATGAGGAGATTCTGGTGTGCAGCCTGCTGCTGTGCAGGAGAGCTCAAAGGGCTCTTGGGCTGTTCACTATTTATGGGGGTAAGATCATTGAATTATAGTCATATTTGCATATTGACCACAGTACCAGTATTGCTCAAGTTGTCCCTTGGCTATTGTGTTGCTATCTGTCTCACTGAAACCATGTTAAGCCCAGTGCAGCCATCATGACTAGGTGCATCCATTATGACCATCATAGGGGGTTATCACTTGTGCAGGGTTACAGGACATAAAGGTCAGGTTGGCGGTGGAGCACAATATCACAACGTCCTAATCAGAAATTTCCTGTCAGAAATAAGTTTAAAAACATGGTGGGATACTCTAAAAACAATAGCTAACATCTAAATGCATGACATTAGAGGTGGGAGCCTTACTGCTGTTCGTACTTTAAAAAACGTCACTCAGAACCACTTCAGTATTTCACAAATTTTAGAGGGAATCTGAAAACTGTTTCACAAACTGGTACAACTTCTTACTTCAAATATATCTTAGATAACTTCTGAAGAGATGACAACAAAGCATACATTTGTCAGCAATGCTAATTTAGAACATATCCCAACTTTTTTATTATTTTTAAGGAAAAAATACTTGCAAATGTTTGAGTAATTAAGTTCTTTTTATTTTGCTGGTTGAAGCAAAACACTGACAAAAAAAATGTTTACTTTTCTCAGGAAATAAAAACAAAACAAAGGTTTCAGGTTCACTAACAGTTTTTGTTTAACTCTAAACAAAACACTTCATTTTTCAAGCAAGAGGATATATTATGCACTGTTCTAAATATGGGAACATTGTCTCTGTCTCAAATGTACTGCTATCATAGTAGTTATTTTTGGCTGCCTTGCCATAACAATCTTAATATTGAAAAAGGTTTTTTTCATTGCTGCTGTAGGACAATGTGGACAGAAAGAGTACTGGTATGTTTGGATTAACAAGTAGTTCAAATTGCTACAAGCATCCTTAAAAGCTTGTTTTGACAAGATATGACAGTGAAGATATTTCTTATGTTTGTTAAAGCTGGAACAACCTGGTTTCTATGGAAAGCTATATTCACCCAAATGAGATTTTGAGGCTTTTCTTTATACCTGTGGATTACTTCCAGTTGCAGACATTCCAGCTGCAGGATCTCTGACAGCTCCCCATATATGCAGAGGCTTCCTCTACCAGCTTTTTGGTAGAAAAATCATTTTTTTCTCTGTGCTATGGAGCAATAAGTACCTGATCAAAGGATCAACACATATGGTAGTTCTAAAACAGTAGAACTAGTTGTCCACTGTTAGCATATCAGTAACAAGTTCATCATCATCCTGGATTTTGTTTCAGGAGTGTCACAAACTAACAAAGTAACTTAATTAAACACTTATGCTCACATACGATTGTCCAAGATATAAAACAATCTTTCCCTCCTATTTTTTTTCAGATCAGTGTTGATCTCAGTCACAGATTTGAGATTTTAACTCTGTTCACTTATTCTTTTTTTTGTGGTCGCAATTCCTTCCATTTTGTTTAGGGTCCTGTGGAGCCAGCAGCCAGCCTCTATGCACGGTATACAATACCAAACTGATACTGTAAGGTTTACTACAACCTCTCGCAAAGAAACTCTATTATTGTAACTGGAATAGTTAGTTGGGGGCTGGCAGCACTTTCTACCTTAGGGTTATGTATTCAGATGACTTCCCTCTTCTTAATCTCATATGTTCTGCTCAGACCTCAAGGTAGCTTCCAGTCGTTAGCATCTTTTTTTTTTTTTTTTCTGTGACTGCAACTGCTTTGAAATTTTGAAGATTATTGATGACATACATCACTTCGCTCCTTACTCTGACATGTACTTCTACAAATGCTTTTGTGACTTTTCCATCTGTAAGACAATATTTCTAGTGGAGATATGATTGACTGTAGTACAGCAGGTTACTCCTGGAGTTAAGATAGGGAAAGGCTTATTTCAGAGGTTACAAAATTTCTTTGCCTCTTCATTTATTTTGAAGTGTCTATTATACGAATTATTAAAAACTTGGTGAAAAGTTTACCTATTCTTGCTAACACAATTATATAGAAATTAATCACTGGAGTTGATAATGAATATAGAATGTATATGTCTAGGCTACTCTTCTGAGAAAATGAAAGTGTTTCTGTTGTGATTCATCATTACATTTTTCAATAGGTATAAAATCCTCTCAGGGAAAAGTTCTATTTTGATGCTCTGTTGGGTTTATGTGGCAAGGTTTTGGTAATGGAGGGATGGCAGGGGTGGCTTCTGTGAGATGTCAGAAGCTGCATCCATGTAAGACAGAGACAGTTCTATCAGGCTCCAAGGTGGACCCTCTGCTGGCCAAAGCAGAGCCAATCACCAACATTGGCAGCACTGTTGTGATAACATATTCAAGAAAGGGTAAAAGACACGGTGTAACAGCAGTTGGCAGAGAGAAGCGAGAATATGTGAAACTATGTGAAATAACTATATAGACTTCAAGGTCAGTGAAGACATAAGGGAGGGGATGCTCCAGGTGCTGGAGCAGAGATTCCTGTGCAGCCCATGGTGAAGACCATGGTGATGCAGGTTGTCCCCCTGTACCCCACAGAGGACCACAGTGGAGCAGATATCCATGCTGTAGCCCATGGAGAACGCCATGACAGAAGTGGATATGCCCTGAAGGAAGCTGCAGTCCCTCAAGAGTTCACGTTGAAGGAGGCTCCGTGGCCTGTGGAGAGAAGCCCATGCAGCAGCAGGTTTTCTGGCAGGACCTGTGACTCCTTGGGGGCCCCACACAGGAGCACTCCATTCCTGAAGGACTGTACCCCATGGTAAGGACCCATGCCAGAACAGTTTGTGAAGGACTGCCTCCCATTGGAGGGACCCCACACTGGAGCACAGAAAGAGCATGAGGAAGAAGGAGTGGCAGAGACAAAGTGCCATGAACAGACTGCAACCCCCATTACCTATACCCCAGTGCTGTTTGAAGGGCAAAGAGGCAGAGAAGTTGGAAGTGAAATTTAGCCTGTGAAGAAGAGAGGGAGGGGTGGAAGGTGGTTTTAGAGTTGTTCTTATTTCTTATTGTTCTACTCTATTTAATTGGCAATAAATTAAATTATTTTCCCCAAGTCAAGTCTGTTCTGCCCTTGAGGATAGTTGCTCAGTGATTTGCTTGTCTTTATCTCAACACACAAGCTTTCTGTTGTATTTTTTCCCCTCCATCTTGTTGAGGAGGGGGAGTGATAAAGTGGCTTGGTGGGCCCCTGCCAGCCAGCCAAGTTCAACCCATCCCAGGTGTAAAGTGCTGGTCTGTGTTTTATGGAAAATGAATACAAGTTCCACCTGAAAGTCTCATTTTACACTTTCAAAAACTTCATATGATTTTTGGCTTGATAGTAAATGTTCATTTTCATTGATATCGGTGGTGTCGTCGCCTTCTCATGGTTTAGTTCTCTAAACCAATGTTGTTATAATTTGACTGCCTTTTGTGTATCAAGCTGAGTGACAGCCTGTAATATTTTTCTTTGATAATTTTTTTTATGCCTGTGACATGACCTGGTGTCTCACCCCTTAGGTCACATTATCATTTTAGTTGTACCAATATGAATTTAGAGCGTCTCCTGGGAAGTCAGCTGAGTTATCACAAATTTATGCTGATGTAAATTAACCCAGAACATGGGTGTTTGCATGAGAAATACAAGTTTAAAGAAGTTTATTTGATTTCTGTGTGCTGAAAAGATTGTGTGGAGAATTTTTGCTTTTTTTGCAGTCTTATCTTGTCACTTTTAGCAGAGACCATGCAGCAAAAAATGTAACTTCTTTTAAAAATTTTTAAAGAATACTTGCACTGGCAGCGATATGATAGTTACCTAGTAGCTACTCCAGCGTGGTCTGTAGTTCTATTTTGTTTATACCTAGTTAATAATTTCATTTAATTTATCTAGGTGACCCAGCTAAACAGCAAGTATTTATCCCTCTAGATGATAATGCAAAAACGGGAGAAAAATCTCATGGCTTTCAGTCCTTGTTTCCTGTATTGTGTGATTTGGTTTGCAACTAATGGAATAATATTTCTTTTTATTTCATTGGTTTTTTACATTTCACTATCATCTTCATGCCAGGAATAAAAGGTCAGATAGTGCTCAGTATTACTTTTATTTGTTGTAGCAATAGTGTTTGTTACATTTTTGTGGCTTGCCTGCAAGATTTTATAGGATGAGTTTAACATGTGGAAGCTGTATTTCTTCAGACATTTTGTTGACAGTTGTTAATTTTAATGTTTAAGTCAATAGATAGGGTACTTTGTTGTAATAAACGGAAGCTGACAGACTCTAATGAACTGGCCAGCATGTAACTATAAATTTGTAAATAAATGGATATAATCAGGTACTCTTTTCTACTATGTCAGAACCTGACCAGTACTAAAAGCTAAAACTGATTCTCCTTAATCTTATGTGAAGGGAACTTTTGAGGCAGAACCATAATCTTTGTGAAATAGTGGGCGGCCTCTACTTGAAGTGTTGTGACAACCACCAGTTTCTTATAGCCAGAGATTTCATACAACACTATCATTAATTTTATTAATAGGACAATTTAAAAATGATCAAGAAGTGAACTAGTTCATGCCACTGCCACCAAATAGGATTGCTGTGGATTTTGTAATTGCCTGACAGAAGTTTGCCGAGCCTGCTCTTAGTCTGCCACTGACAGAGATCACAGAATACTCATGACAGTCTATGCCAGTGTTTAAACTTTACCTATACAAAGAGATTTTCAATTTAAACTCATTGTTTTAGGGGGTTTAAATATACTCATGGTCTTTAGGTGATTATAAGATTGGCAGTTATGAATATTTCTTTACAATGTTTATTCCGAGACAAGCATCCTCCAAACGTTCTGCAAAAGGTTTCATCAAGAATTTTAGGCTGTAGATATTCACCATTTTCTGGGCTGTTTTCTGTAGTAAAACAACATGAAAATGTTATTCAGTAGTTGACAAAAAGGATTATTTAATTCTTAATTAATTAAGTTTCAGCCTGTGGACTCGAATATATAATTTTTGAACCATCTAGGAAAAAACCTCATACATTGGACTTATGGAAAAATAGTTCTCTGTAATGTTTTTGAGTTTTAATCAAATCCTTCTCCCAGGATTTCTGAGAAAATAAATCAGTTCAGAGGCATCAAAAGTCATTGTTAATGTCTGACTATCTAAATGATACAAAGATTGATTTTGTCCTTTAAAATGTATTCTCAATATTTTCCTTCTAAAATAAATATTTTTATGGCATCTATTCTTCTGGATTGTGACAAATGCTGTCATGCAACTGCCAAAATTCTGATAGCTCCTCTCACTTAAACAGATGTAGTAATTGCTAGAAATTTCCTGAGAGTCAATTCTCCTGAGATTTCCTACACATTTGCCAATTAATATGGATAGTAGGAGAACCAGCCAAATTTTTGTGATGTTTATCTGAAGCAAATCACTGAGCCTGTTGTGGCTCATCCATTGCTAATGAGAGAATTAAATTTAAGCTTGTGTATGTATACTGTTGAGAATATTATGGATGAAATCCGTAGCCCTCAGAAGTCAGGGTCTTATTTATCATTACTTTCAATGGGGCCAGAATTTAATCCGTTGTACAAAAGCACTGTATAAAGCAGGAGGTTCAAAATGACACTATAGTCTGTTGCCTGTACTAGAATTTTGGAATCCTGCGAGAAGAGAAAGTGCACAAAAGGAACACAGCAGTAAAGAATATGGAATTCTATATTACCTTACACATTGGGGAGGTTGTATATAACATAAAGGTTTGACAACTGCAGAAAAATTCTGCTCTGCTCAAATAATGTCAATAGCAAGTATAAATAAAACCAAGACTCGGACCTGCCAAGTAATAAATTATAAACAAAGTTTTTTCTTTATTCTTCCTACATGAGTGATTTTTTATTACTTGTCATGAAGATACCAACCCTATTATTCAAGCCTTTGGCATTTTGATCCACTTGTCCTTATTCAGCTTCCACATGTTAATTAATGTAACCAGCTGCTATCCAGGTTTTTCTAAACATCTGAAAATTTCATATTGAGCATTTAAGCTATTTCATTAACTTGGCCTTGGAGATTTTTTTTGTCCTATTTTTGGTCATATCAATTTATATTCACTATACTGCAGATTCATACAGCCTATTCTCATTATATAGTGATAATGTTGCTTCATCTTCAAATCTCTTCCTCCTAACCAGCTTGATTCCACTAGTTCAAATACTTTCAACTACTGCATGCCTTTGCAATGCCCTTCTGCATGAGATCATGAACAGTGGGTTGACTGTATTTTCCAGTCAAAATTAAAAACCTATTCGTTCAGCTTGACTTATGCTTAGTGACAGCTCTGTGTATTTCTCACTGTGATGTGAATACATGAAGGACATAGTATAAAGATTCACTGAATTACATTGGATTGTGTGGTAAATGTTATTGGAGTAATTACCAGTGTCCAAGTTTTTATCTTCTTTTTCATTAAAGTTGCTATTATGGCAATGACAGAGAAAAATAATAGAATGGTTTCATTAGTGTCTGTTTTTCCTAAAACATGAATGACAAAAAAACAATAAAGAATACAGTAAAAATATAACATTAAAAAATAAACCAAAACAGAATAAAACTACATTTCCTAACAGTACAGGTGAAAATGTCACTAATGAAGTAAGAACAAATATGTGATATTAATTATCCTGCATTACTTAAGTGCAAATCAGAATATAAAAAGTAGATGATGCTTGTAAAAAATATAATCAGACAAGTCAACCATATTATATCATGCACATCATCCAGTGTATGGGCAAACTTTAACTAAAAAATTCCAAATATATGTGGGATATTTTTTCCTATGGTGTTTACAGTAGGTGTGTTTTAAAAAAAAACCTGTCCCAGATAAACTATGGATATTCTTAGGTATATCACACTGGTACAATTATTATTTACTATTATTTACCATTGTTTTTAGTATTGTTAATATTTTTTCCAATGATATTTTATTGGTGTAGCACTATTTCTAGTTTACTGGTTGCATATCTGGAGGAACTATAATGTTACAGTGTACTTGTCATTCACCATAGTACTTCTCCAGTTGTTGGGTAAAACTCAAAAGTTTCAGCTATAATTCTAACTATAGACTTGTTACTCCAGTCTGGGAATGTACTGTTATTTCAGGGGAGGTGTAATTATAGTTCATATCCAAGCATAGATCACAAAGCTTCATTAAGTGCTCTATACACAGGTGGGCTTTAGGGTGGTCACCTTGTTATTTATGAATGTAGTTATTTCAGCATCTTCTACATGCCCTGTTGGAAAAAATCATAATTCCTGAAGGTTGGTGGTGTATTTTTTCCTTAAGCAGAAGTCATGATTTAATAGTTTCTTTTGATTCAACAAAATTTTTAAATGTGTTCTTTTAGACTTTTCAAAATGTAGGCTAATGTGAAATTTAATTAGGTTTTAACTGGTCTACCTCTATGGAAGTGAGTGGAGCTAGGCTAATTTACACCAGCTCACAATATGTCCATAATGCTTATGGACTCATTCACTAAATTATCATCATAGGATGTTGATTTTGCAGAGTGATTAAAATTACATGTTAAGAAATTTTGACAAGAAAGGGAGAAAAGAAGCTTTTGAAAGTTTGAAATCAGCATTTCACTTTAGAACAACTCAGCAAGGATGACCCGCTGCAAGAAAGCACTTAGAGAAGCTCTTATCATATAAATTCATTTTCTGAGACGCACAAAAGAGTTGATATTCAAAGCCTATTGTTTGTTAATGTCATCATTCAATAAAAGTGGCAATAGTGAGTCATGTGGAGTGCCCTTCACACTATCAAAATACACAAGTTCTTACGTAGTTAGAAGTAACACTGGCAGAGATATTATTAGAACACTATACTCCGGGAGTGCTACATCTGGAAATAATAATTTCTTAGATTATTATAACAACATAATTGATTCAGTATTTCCCTCTGCCCAAAGTAAATTTAACAATAATTTCTGAGGAAAATAGTTCTATTTAAAAAATAGGAAAGCAATGATTTAATACTGCTAACACAATAAAATTTAATTGCAAATGTTTAGCTAATAATCTTTGGCATCTTTCTTACTACCTTTCTAGAAAAACATCTCCAATTTAATATCTTTCGACTGTGACAAGGAATCAGCTAACAGGAATTCAATGTCCACATTTAAGCAATGGTTCACACAGGTTGATTTGTGAAAGTGTGAAACATTCAAAATCCCCTTGAAGTGGCGCAACTACTCAGTAACAACATTCTGAGATCATTAAATACATATTTAATTGACAAATTAAGCATTGGTCACACAGAACTCCATGACACTGACAGTGAAGTGTCAAAACAGTCAGAATTGACTTGCTCATGCTCTCAGTGTTCTACAAATGACATCATAGCTGTTTAAATTGTAAAAAATCAATAATATTCTTCCATTAACACTTTTTTTAATGGGAAGAAACACTCAAAATAAACTAAAATCATGTTTTTCTTTTCATTTGATAGGAAATGCACCAAAAAGTAAAACTAACACAATTCTCAGAAATAATGAGCAATGTAGAACAATATTTTAAATATGTCTAAACTATGCTACAGTAAAAAAAGGTACATTCTTTATAATCACTCCAATGAGTGGTTTGAATATTGAGGAACACAGAAGCTTTAATCCCTTGAGCCTTTGAGAATTTCCTAGCCTCTTCGGAGTCTAAATCACATTTGCATACGTCCCTTACCTTTAAGTCTGATAATGAAAGTAAAAGTTGGTTTAATTTTTAAATCATTTAGATGTGTTTGAAAATGTTACCTTTGGCTAAAGAAATTACTCGAGCTGTGTCACTTCAAAGATTTCTTCTTTAACTCTTTCTTTCTTATGGTGTTTTCAGGTACCAAGAAAAAAGTAGAGGGAAGACGTAGGTCTCCAAGATCATTCCAAAGTAAAAAGGTGGATTTTTTTTTTCTTATCAGCCGGACACAAAAATTTCTGCTGATCTTTAACAATATGTTTTTTTCAAGTATATTGGCTATTATTTTCTCCATTCACAGTAAAACCAGAAAAGTACATTAACTGGTGCTTTCCTTTTCACTATGTGATTCTGAGTGCAGAATTCAGCCTTATAAAGATCTGTAGTTGCTGACAAGAATTAACAGGCTTGGCCTTTTCTATTTCATGTAAGACATAGAAAAGGATGCTGAATGCTCATTCAAGTGTTTGATTGCTAGGCTGAAAAGCTGTTACTTCGATATGGAAGGTAAATGATAAGATTCAGACCTTCATAGTGAACAGAGGAAAAGGATGAACTGAAACAAACAGCAGGCTGCACATCTCTCCAAACCAAACCAAAAGGAAAAAGCCACACATCTACGTTAATCCAAATACAGCGTAGACTGATAACCCTATAACCTCAGTAGACAAGACATTATTTTAGGGTTAAGGAGAAAGAGGAGGGAAGAAAAGAACAATCGTATAGATTATGAGTTGTTTGTTGTAGATATACACAGCTGGAGTTATTTTGTAGCAGGTATATTTCTTTTGCTGATTTCTGACAAGGGAATCTTGTACTATGTGAGACTGCAAATCCTACTCCAAAAATTCAATTCAACAGAGCCTAGAGGATTAAGTAGAACTGAAGTGTGATCACCAAAGGAAGCTCTGAAGAAAGATTTAAAAGAGAGACAAAATCAATTTGTTGATGTTTAAAACATAATTAAGTTGATTCCCCTCTCCTTTTCCCAGAAAGAAAAACAACCTCTGCTCAAACATTGTAAAATATCTTTTTTAGTGACTTAATCCCTTTGAATTTTAGAATGGATTTTCTTTCACATTAATCTGCACGGGAGACCAGATTTAAACAATAGACAATCACAGAACAAACTACTAGTAGGTCAGTATACACAATGATGCATTTTCCCCCTTTCAGCCCCTTCCCAGGCAGTGCTACACACCATTTGAGTGAACGCATGCTCACTATTACTGCGAAAGCCTTAATCTGGTATAATTTCCTGCTTTCTGAAGGCCTGGGCTGTGTCATCAGGAAGTGAACACAATGTCATTCCTGCAGTTGAACAGTTGAGGCAACAGAAAGAGGGAGCTGTCTTGACTAGTTACAGAAAAGAAGCAGCTGATGACCCAAAGAAAAGCTACAAAGTTTCTCAGGCATTTCTTGTTTGGAGAAGTCAAAGTAATCAGAAATTTTGGGCCAATGGGAAAAGGTCAATATGGGAATATAAGGTGCTCAAATCTGGACAGGTAACTGACAAGGGAATAGTTCTTTAATTTCAGAAGCACATCAAGCAAGGGCTGAAGGAAACATAAAAGGAAAAGTTTGAGCTATGTAAGGAAGTTCTATATTCTTGGTGTTTATATTAATACATTGCCTTTATCTTAAGACTTTCTCTCCGAGTTTCCAGAGCTTTTGCTCATATTCAAGACCAACAGGTCTACTGCGATTTGGCAGCTCATGCTTTCCAGTGACAAGTGGAGTGGAGGTTGAGAAATGGTTTTCTGTAATTAAATAAATTTCTGACATATGGTCAAACATACGTGCACAAAGGCGCACAGCATACAAAGGAGAAAATGAAATTCCTTTCACCTTCTGTCTGAGTTGGAGGATTTTTGGCACATGAGAGCTCTCAAGAAAACCTTCCTTGGGACTGCAGTTATGCTTTAGAATGTACATCACAGGAACTGAGTCCTCAATGCAGAGGAACTGACTCCTCAAAAAATACCTACAATAGGTCCATTCATTGCATGAAGCATTCTGTCAATAGATTCTGAGATGCAGATCAAAAGTTTCAAAGGCAACCAGTGAGTGACCAGACCCTCATGGTGATCACTTTGCAATACCTGAAAAACCAGATTTTCAGCAGGTGGCAAGCCTCCTTTAAAACCGTGGACCCTTTAAGGCCTCTATTTTCTTTTCTTTAAACTGGAAAACGAGAGAGACACAATAAATTATTGCCTTAAGTTTGGGGAGTGGTGAAAGCTTTGTGGTGGGGTATGACTGGAAGAATTTAATTAGTGCATTATGATTAGAATGTCATGTCTACATTAGAAAATTAAGCTCTGGCAGTATAAGTATCTTACCAAAATAAGAAAACTGTTGATTAAATAGATTGCTAGTGCCTTCCCCACTCCCTCATGTTTAAACATTATACTGTTTTTCTTTTAGGACTAACTCAAAGCAATTAAATCATTACGTATCAAAAAAGTAGATGCAAGTAGTTCATAATTGTTTGTGACTGTTACAACTGGAAAAAAAAAACCTGTTGTACTCCTGATTCATTTTCATGATCCATTGACCAGCTGGTATGAGAAGCATCATTAATGAAGCGTGAGATTTCATGCAGTTTGGCCACCCAGCAGGAGATATGTTTCACCTTACGCTGATTCTCTTTTTACTACCTCTAACAGCCAGGAAAGTCAATGTGCTAAGGACACATTAAAAGTAAGATATGTATATATTATTCAGTCGTCTTTGGGTATCACTGACAAGTATCATACTGCTACTTAGAATGACAGCTTTCAACAGAGCATTGCCCTGTGAAATGGAGTACAGAGCCACACACTGTGAAAGGAAAAATGTGAAATCAAAGGAGTTTTGTAACAGCTATTATTCAGTGAGGTTTTAGATATTTTTAACAAAAGCAAACCAGGAGTTTTTCTCTCTCATAAGAAGTCAGTACTGGGAACAAATTAGATTTTATCCATCTAGTCAGTAACAGCATTAAAAACACATAAAAATATTTTTAAAAGTACACGTACATGAATGCATGGTCATTTGTGATGGAGTTTTTTAGGCATGTCAATGTATATATCAGTTTCCTATAATTTATTCCTAAACCAATCTCATTATAGAAAAAAATCTCTTTGATGCCTTTGTACAACAGGTATAAAATCATGACAAAGATCCTAAATTTAGTTCAACTGTCAAGACACTTTTTAAAGCATTTCACTACTGCCCTCTGCATGTCCTGGTCACTTATGACGGAGGGTGGGCCCAAGAGTTTTGTTGATCTACATATGAAAATTAACAAATAGTGTCAAAGTCAATTCTTACTTAATTTTGGCATTCATTTCCATTTTACCATCCCAAACTTGAATTCTCAAAATGCTGCTGAATTACTGTACTGAAACTGAAGTAGAGAAATTGTCAGAGGAAATCACTGAGGTGCGACTAGGCATCTGGGGGATGTGCGGCCACAGCTATACCTCCCTAAGATTACATGTCAGACTGCAAAGTCAGGAAGACATCATTTTATACTGTGTTCATCATAATGGGAGGAGAGGATTCTCGCTACTTTGTAGGATGATTTTTTAAAGATTCATAGAGGAATAGAAAGGTATAATTTGGTTACAAGAAGAGGTACTAAATATACCTAATGTTATTACAGAGATTTTTGTAAATAACTCATGTTAATGCAGATTCATGTATGAGGGCTTTAGATGGGTCAAAATAGACCCATACAGTGAGCAGCAAGAAACTTTGTAAAATACTGTTAATAAATAATATGGGAAGTTATACATGGCCTAATAAAAAATAAAGGCATTCTTTATGTTACTGTATGGATAACTGTTATTCTCTGAATGCAAGTTGCTCACTTTATGCCAAAAAAGACCAATCTATTCCAACAGAAACCTTAACTGCTCGAGATAATTTACTCAGGGTCAGATGGTCTAAGGGAAAAAAAACCCAATAAAATTCAAAACAACTCCCTTTTTTCTTTGAGATGCCAAAATTGTGCATATTGTCTTCACCTCTTTCGGCTCTGCTGTGACATGTAGAAGGAGCTTAAGGCAAAAGAAAAAAAAAATGGAAAAAAATTAGCATCCCAATTCCTGTTCAGAGAGAACAGAAAGACAGTGAAATTTAAAACAACAAAACCAAACAAACTTCAAAAAAAATCAACAAACTTTAATTCACTGAGTAACTGAAAATAGAAAATTTTAAATTATTTCCAGAAATGGTGTATGTGCCTTCTAAAGGATGTTTAAAGTATTTGAAGAGTCTGGGCTAAATAATACATTAAACCACAGCTGTGTCATGAAGAAATTATGAGGTCATACTACGTAAGTAGAATCGCAAAATTGTGTTGAAGCACAGAAAATGATGATGGCAATATATGTCATAATCTCAGCTAAGGATTTCTGAGCACTTTAGTATTAGTGACAGTATTTTCCTGTCCCTGATGCAGTTTTGCATTTCTTCCAGTTCCTTTTCCTGCCTAAAAATGCAACGGTGCCAGAAGACTTCCAAGTTTACTACCCACTGGGTGCAACCCACTCACAGGCTGGCTACAACTTGTCTTTCTATTTGTAGGCGTCACTCACCACTCTAATGTGTTAAACAAACTATAGAATCAGCAGGTATAAAAAGTAATAACTTATTTTTTTACACACTGAAATACCAAGGGAAATAAAATGTAGCTGGGAATCTATGAGTGAAATTGGAATTTGCCAATGGTAGCCTACCTGAACACCTCCATTTTCCTAAAAAGTGTCCTGAGACTTTACCACAAGTAACGAGTGGCTCAGTTTTCTCATCCTTATAAAATGCTAAAGATAGTTGTAGTCTGCTCTATTTTAGAGTTACCACATTAATTGGCGGATAGTGATTGTTTGTGGTTATTTCAAATTTATTTGGTAAGGCAAAAAAAGGTTCATCACAGGTGTTAGGGTTAAGAAACACCTGCCAGAAATTATATTTTAAGTAAATTGAAATAGCTTTATAATAAGAAGGCATTAATAACATATTATAAAGGAATTCCCTTATGATTCCAACTTTTATTGAAAGAAAAAAAAATGTCAAAAAATACATGGATAAAACAATTATTAATATGAAACAAAATAATTATGAGATGCCACTTGCTGAACTTGAGATATTAAGTGGGTGATAAGACAAAAATTATATTATGTGGTTTTACACATAAAAATAGTAATTAATTTTCCAATGAAAAAGTTAACAAATAAGAAGAACGTGGCATTAATGAATTCAGAGACTTTCTTTGGGAAAGCAGTGAATGAAACTATCTTCTGCAGTGCTGAAATGAAGCAATAGCTTTAAAAGAGTGTATAATTATTAAAATAAACCGTACAGCTGCAAAAACTCTTATTTGAAATATTTAGTCCTTAAAATCTACCTCAGTATCATTTTCAGAACACTCAAGACAAGCATATAAAGTTTACTGACATAATAAAAACTATCAAAATTCAGAACTCATTTAATGCAGAGATCTTTTAAACCTAAGATTCACTGCAGTGCTACTTAGATAACAAAGACAGGTATAACAGCTCTGCAAGGTGGAATGAGCTATGGAAACTAATTGTGAGTCTGCAAACATAATAGAAAAAGTATTCTGAGAGTTATCAAATACCCCAGGCAACTCCCTAGTGTCTTGAAGTAATCAGGAGAATATTCTGGTTTGTCTTTTTAATTTCAAATGTTTCTGTTCTGCAGAGAGAAGAGAGTTCCAAAAATGACATTTTCTAAATGAAACACTCTTTATCTGAAAATTATCAAACAATTCAGTTAATATCTTCATGCAAGCCCACCTTAAAAGCCATCTCTGACTGAGTCAGGTAAGGAAGAATGAAGGTTGCCTAGTCATTACTTATCCAGACACAAGTGAAATAATAATGAGATAAACAGTGGGAAATGTTCCAGTTCTTTCTTCTGCAAATGCACACAACTTAACCCTGAGGAGAAGGACTTGGGGGTGCTGGTGGAAGAAAAGCTGGACATGAGCTGGCAATGCACGCTTGCAGCCCAGGAAGCCAACCGCATCCTGGGCTGCATCAAAAGAGAATTGGGGTTGTTCAGCCTGGAGAAGAGAAGGCTCTGAGGAGACCTTATAGCAGCCTTCCAGTACCTAAAAGGGGCCTACAGAAAAGATGAGGAGGGACTCTTTATCAGGGAGTGTAATGATAGGACAAGGGGTAATGGGTTTAAACTGAAAGAGGGTAGATTTAGATTAGATATTAGGAAGAAATTCTTTACTGTGAGGGTCATGAGGCAGTGCAACTGGTTGCCCAGGGAAGCTGTGGATGCCCTGGAATTGTTCAAAACCAAACTGGATGGGGCTTTGAGTAACCTGGTCTAGTGGGAGGTGTCCCTGCCCATGGCAGGGGTGTTGGAACTAGACAATCTTTAAGGTCCCTTCCAACCTGAACCATTCTATGATTCTATAGAAAAGGAATTTTGGTCTGGTTATTCTTTGGAGGGATAAATATTTGAGGTGGGGACAGTGGAGAAAAAGGATGCATATTGCTACTGAAGAGCAACAGACCCTAATAAGCATATCTAGACTGACCTTTACAACAGAAAAAGAAAAAGGGTAAATAAACTAGCAGGAGGAAAAAAATAGTCAATTATCCCTCTGCATGAACTTATCCTAATACACCTGTGACGGATCCTGGAGGAACCCAAATTTTCATGAGTGCCTTCCCTCCGATGTGTTCATGAAAGACTCCCTGTTTTGTAGTGAGAGAAAGTATTCCCCAGCAGCAGAGGGTGCTGCTTAGAAGTTGGCTAAGAGGAAATAACAGTTGTATTGTATATTTTCTTCAAATATTCACAGATATTGAGCTGCAGAACATGGAAAGATGTTATGGAGATACTTACGTTCCAAATTCCTCTAAAATTTGACATGTGAAAATGAACGGTGTGTGCCTGTTCAGTAACAGCTTTGGCTGCCTATAATAAAGACCCTTGCTTATATCTGAATACAACCGATTTTTAGTGAGATGACAAACACTTAAACTCTACTAGTGTACTAAAAACTAGCCAAAGACTTAGGCTCCTGTTTCACAACAAATGTTATTTTTATTGGTATTTTTCTAATTTGTGGTGAATGAAAGGCTCCTAGTGCTGTCATTGATGACATGAACATTTTTTCTGTTCTAAGGAAAAATGTCTATTTCATTAAACTCTAGGTAAAGGGCTGTAGATCTTAATTTGTTAATATGCCAGAAATCTTTCAGAGGCCTCCTTAAGGGTTGGGGGAAAAGTCATCAGATGCACAACCTGTCAAATAGAAGATTACAAGCTTAATAGACCCACATTGTTTGAACCAAATGTTGTTACAGTGAATAATTTACAGTTATATCTATTCATTGAAGACTGAACATCTCAGTCATTACATATTTAATTTATATATAAAAAAGAAAACTTACTGAACAAGTATTGAATGTAGAAATTTTATGTCATTTTTGTATGATATTTTTTCTTGAGAGCTTAGACTAGACACAGTATTCACATGGGATCTCAAAAGTGCCGCGCAGAGGGCAATAATTACTCCCTTTGATGTCCTGTCTGTGTTGCTGTGAATATCTCTCACGGTGCTGGCTGTTGCTGAAGCCAGGGCACACTGCTGACTTACGCTGATCCTATGTCTGCCAAGGTCCCTTCCTGCAGAGCTGCTCTCAGCCAGGCAGTCCCCAGCCTGTGTCCTTACACCAGTGCTTCCTGCCCAGGGGCAGTGTTTGGCTGCAATTTCTATTCTAACTAGAACATAATAATTT